>VCJN01001312.1:0-215796 GCA_006384855.1 Tetraselmis striata
TGTCGGACGGCGCGTGTGTAGGTTCGTGGTGTCCGTGGTGCCTACGTCCTGCCGACCTCCTCCCCGCACCTCGGCATTGCGCACGCGAGACACGCAGTTACAAACTTTGATTAGCCTATACGTCATGGGCGTATATCTGGTGGGAGATGTGGGGAGTAGGCGGCCTATTGCGTCTACTGATGGCCCGTCGGCGGGTCGTGCTCGGATCATGCGCAGTAGTATTTCCGACTTGACGCTGGGCGGGAAAGCGTGGGTGGAGCGGCGCATACTGCGCGGTGCGCGTGGTCGCTGCCCGCGGGAGTGGAGCTACCTACCAGCCGGTGGGAGTCGGGATGTCGCACCGCGGATGGCATGGGGCTGTGTTCGAATGGGCCCGGGCGGAATTTGCCCGCGCGGCGGGAGGGCCGCGGCGGGTGTCAGTCGTCCGATACGCCCCACGCCGATAGGGGCAGGGGGTTGGGGCCTCCTCCTATGTCTGGTGGGCGATGTGATGAGTCGCGGCCTATTGCGTTAACTGATGGCCCGCCGGCGGGTCATCCTCGGATAGATGAGCGCACGCCATAAGACCGACCCTGCTATCGGAGGGCTTGCAGGGACTTTCAGGGAGATTGCCTTTGGAAGGGGCACGAGCTTTCACACTCGGTGATTGCAGCTGCGCGAGCGGGTCATGTCGATGTGCTTGGGTGGTTGTGACACGTAGAATATTGTGCCCCCATCGACACTAGGTACCCGATGACTACCCTCCAGCATGTGCTGCGGAAGGGGGGCACATCCGTGTATTGGACTGGATGTGTCTGATGAAGCATGTGGACATTTCGGATGCGATCCACTGTGGACTACGCGCCAGGTAGGGGACAACCATAAGATGGGGCATCCATCGTGGCCTGAACACTTGGAATCCAGAATTGCTGCACGGCTGCTGGAAGCAACTTGCGTTGTCTGGGGACTTGCATTTTTTGCAGTTCGCCCGTGCCGCTGGAGTTCCGATGGGTTCTGGGTTACTTGCGGCTGCAACAAGGCAAGGCCATGTGCTGTGGTGTCGTGGTTAATGAAAGCGGCAGGCATGCAGGTGGATATAGACACGACTGAAGAGGCGGCGCGTGGTGGACACATGTTGTTGATGAAGAAGATGATAGCGATGGGGCCCGATGCCTGAGTTAGTAGTAAATGGTGCGCCGTGCCGTAGCAAATGTTGTTGTTGCGGAATGATTTATGCCATGGATGTGTAAGTTTGATACAAGCTGGGGGCCGATACCCACATCAACGGACACATGGCGGGCAACATAAGGGAGGGGGTAAGGTGAGGTGACTATGGGTAAAGGTCTGCGCCGCCCGCGCCACCGCCGCCCGTGCCTTAGCAATCCAACAGCGCTGTGCGCCCACAAAGAAGGCAGTTGAATATTCCAGCCGCGCAATGTGATATCAACAGTGGGAATATGGCGTGACAAATGTACACCACGTCTATGAATGCGGGGGCACGGATTGTCGCGATTTGAGCTCAAATTTGCAGCTAGTGTTGCTTACATATACTATATGGCATTCTTTGTGGTCGCATGCGGGGTGTCAGGTTATGTGATCTTTACTACATATGTCGGGGTGTAGGCTATGGTCTGGGCGGAAGCGCTGGAGTCGTATGCAGAGCAGTACGGAAGAACTCGGCGTTTTGGAAGGAAGTCCGCTTGGGGAAAGTGAAGCGCAAGGACCGCAATGCCATGAAGCCTGAAACCCACTTCCACCGGGACACGCCCATGCATTGGATGTTGCGGGCGACCTTCGACACCGCCGCGTCATGCCGTTTGACTCTCTTCAGGAGGTGCATTCCAGGAACCCACCTCGATCCCGCGTGGGGCTAGCTGCTTTGTCCGAGTGCCTTCGAAGCAACTCGAACCAAGCTCAAGAAATTGATGAAATGGTACCCGGGATGTGATGAAATGGTTCCCGCGGGACGCCTTTAGTGATGCGGGCAAGCCACGAGCGCCATGCACGCATAACAACGGCACACCGGCGATGTAAATGAGTGACCCATCGGTGCGGATGTGCTGGTGGGTGGAGCGGAAGCGATTCTCCATTACAAAGCACAAGCAACTTGATGAAATGGTTCCCAGGAAGTGATGAAGTGATTCTTGCGGGACGCCAACGGTGCGGGTCAGCCACTTGCGGCATGCAACAGCCCCATCAGCAAAAGGCGATGCAAATGAGTGTCCCATTGGTGCGGAATGTCTTGGTGGGCCGACCGGAAGCGACGCGCGGTGGCTCCGAAACCAAGCTCAAGCAACTTATTGATGTAATGGTACCCGGGATACGATGAAATGGTTCCCGCGGGACGCCTTTAGTGATGCGGGCAAGCCACGAGTTAGCGCCATGCACGCATAACAACAGCACACCGGCGATGTAAATGAGTGACCCATCGGTGCGCATGTGCTGGTGGGTGGAGCGGAAGCGATTCTCCATTACAAAGCACAAGCAACTTGATGAAATGGTTCCCGGGAAGTGATGAAATGGTTCCCGCGGGACGCCACCGGTGCGGGCCAGCCACTTGCGGCATGCAACAGCCCCATCAGCAAAAGGCGATGCAAATGAGTGTCCCATTGGTGCGGAATGTCATGGTGGGCCGACCGGAAGCGACGCGCGATGGCTCCGAAACCAAGCTCAAGCAACTTGATGAAATGGTACCCGGGATGTGATGAAAAGGTTCCCGCGGGACGCCTTTAGTGATGCGGGCAAGCCACGAGCGCCATGCACGCATAACAACTTACAGCACACCGGCGATGTAAATGAGTGACCCATCGGTGCGCATGTGCTGGTGGGTGGAGCGGAAGCGATTCTCCATTACAAAGCACAAGCAACTTGAAGAAATGGTTCCTGAGAAGTGATGAAATGGTTCCCGCGGGACGCCAACGGCGCGGGCCAGCCACTTGCGGCATGCAACAGCCCCATCAAGAGAGAGCGATGCAAATGAGTGTCCCATTGGTGCGGAATGTCTTGGTGGGCCGACCGGAAGCGACGCGCGGTGGCTCCGAAACAAAGCTCAAGCAATTTACTGATGAAATGGTTCCCGGGAAGTGATGAAATGGTTCCCGCGGGACGCCAACGGTGCGGGCCAGCCACTTGCGGCATGCAACAGCCCCATCAGCAAAAGGCGATGCAAATGAGTGTCCCATTGGTGCGGAATGTCCTGGTAGGCCGACCGGAAGCGACGCGCGGTGGCTCCGAAACCAAGCTCAAGCAACTTAATGAAATGGTACCCGGGATGTGATGAAAAGGTTCCCGCGGGACGCCTTTAGTGATGCGGGCAAGCCACGAGTTAGCGCCATGCACGCATAACAACATCACACCGGCGATGTAAATGAGTGACCCATCGGTGCGCATGTGCTGGTGGGTGGAGCGGAAGCGATTCTCCATTACAAAGCACAAGCAACTTGATGAAATGGTTCCCGGGAAGTGATGAAATGGTTCCCGCGGGACGCCAACGGTGCGGGCCAGCCACTTGCGGCATGCAACAGCCCCATCAGCGAAGGGCTATGCATATAAGTGTCCCATTGGTGCGGAATGTCATGGTGGGCCGACCGGAAGCGACGCGCGGTGGCTCCGAAACCAAGCTCAAGCAACTTGATGAAATGGTACCCGGGATGAATGATGAAAAGGTTCCCGCGGGACGCCTTTAGTGATGCGGGCAAGCCATGAGCGACATGCACGCATAACAACATCACACCGGCGATCTAAACGAGTGACCTATCGGTGCGCATGTGCTGGTGGGTGGAGCGGAAGCGATTCTTCATTACAAAGCACAAGCAACTTGATGAAATGGTTCCTGAGAAGTGATGAATGGTTCCCGCAGGACGCCAACGGTGCGGGCCAGCCACTTGCGGCATGCAACAGCCCCATCAGCAAAAGGCGATGCAAATGAGTGTCCCATTGGTGCGGAATGTCTTGGTGGGCCGACCGGAAGCGACGCGCGGTGGCTCCCAAACCAAACTCAAGCAACTTGATGAAATGGTACCCGGGATGTGATGAAAAGGTTCCCGCGGGACGCCTTTAGTGATGCGGGCAAGTCACGAGCGACATGCACGCATAACAACAGCACACCGGCGATCTAAACGAGTGACCTATCGGTGCGCATGTGCTGGTGGGTGGAGAGGAAGCGATTCTCCATTACAAAGCACAAGCAACTTATTGATTAAATGGTTCCTGAGAAGTGATGAAATGGTTCCCGCGGGACGTCAACGGCGCGGGCCAGCCACTTGCGGCATGCAACAGCCCCATCAAGAGAGAGCGATGCAAATGAGTGTCCCATTGGTGCGGAATGTCATGGTGGGCCAACCGGAAGCGACGCGCGGTGGCTCCGAAATCAAGCTCAAGCAACTTATTGATGAAATGGTACCCGGGATGTGATTAAATGGTTCTTGCGGGACGCCAACGGTGCGGGCCGGCCACTTGCGGCATGCAACAGCCCCATCAGCAAAGGGCGATGCATATAAGTGTCCCATTGGTGCGGAATGTCCTGGTGGGCCGACCGGAAGCGACGCGGTGGCTCCGAAACCAAGCTCAAGCAACTTGATGAAATGGTACCCGGGATGTGATGAAAAGGTTCCCGCGGGACGCCTTTAGTGATGCGGGCAAGCCACGAGTTAGCGCCATGCACGCATAACAACATCACACCGGCGATGTAAATGAGTGACCCATCGGTGCGCATGTGCTGGTGGGTGGAGCGGAAGCGATTCTCCATTACAAAGCACAAGCAACTTGATGAAATGGTTCCCGGGAAGTGATGAAATGGTTCCCGCGGGACGCCACCGGTGCGGGCCAGCCACTTGCGGCATGCAACAGCCCCATCAGCGAAGGGCTATGCATACAAGTGTCCCATTGGTGCGGAATGTCATGGTGGGCCGACCGGAAGCGACGCGCGGTGGCTCCGAAACCAAGCTCAAGCAACTTGATGAAATGGTACCCGGGATGTGAATGATGAAAAGGTTCCCGCGGGACGCCTTTAGTGATGCGGGCAAGCCACGAGTTAGCGCCATGCACGCATAACAACATCACACCGGCGATGTAAATGAGTGACCCATCGGTGCGCATGTGCTGGTGGGTGGAGCGGAAGCGATTCTCCATTACAAAGCACAAGCAACTTGATGAAATGGTTCCCGGGAAGTGATGAAATGGTTCCCGCGGGACGCCAACGGTGCGGGCCAGCCACTTGCGGCATGCAACAGCCCCATCAGCAAAAGGCGATGCAAATGAGTGTCCCATTGATGCGGAATGTCATGGTGGGCCGACCGGAAGCGACGCGCGGTGGCTCCGAAACCAAACTCAAGCAACTTGATGAAACGGTACCTGGGATGTGATGAAATGGTTCCTGCGGGACGCATGTAGTGCTCCGGGCAAGCCACGAGGGACATGAACGCATAACAACATCACACCGGTGATGATGTGAGGGAGTGACCTGTGAGTGACCGTCAGTGCGTATACGGCACCACAACAAATGATGTACGCAGATACCCCCGTAATGCATGGCATGCGTAACACACGTCCAGAAGCCACCACAAAAAACCCTGTTAGTAGGCCACGGACAACACACACACCCCGAACAGAACAGTAGCACGGCCGCGCCGCTGCTTCATACTCCATGCTCCGAAACCATATTTACAGCTATCCCCGCAGCTTAATTCGCCGGCCCACGCCCGCGCTGCCTCATATGTGCTGGCCATTGTAGACAAAACCGTGGCAATGCCGTGTATTATATGTATGTAACACTTGTATCGAGTTTGAGCTCAAACCGCACCGATCGTTGCCCCCGCGTCCCTTGAACTGGTGTGCATTTGTCACACCGTATAATTTAAGCACGGCCGTGCCGTGTAGTATATGTAAGCAACACTTGCCGCGAGTTTAAGCCCAAACCACACCGATCGATGCCCCCGCGTTCCTTGACGTGGTGTACACTTGTCATGTAGGGCACTCTACCGGCAGTGCGTATACGGCACCACAGTCAACAAATAATGCACGCCGACACGCCCTTAGCGCATGGAATGCATCACACATGTCTAGAAAACACTGCCCAAACCCGTATTAGTCGGGCCATGGACACCACACACGCCGGACACAATAGTAGCACTGCCGCGCCGCTACTTCATACTCTATGCTCCGAAACCATATTTACAGCTATCCCCGCAGCTTAATTCGCCGGCCCACGCCCGCGCTGCCTCATATGTGCTGGCCATTGCAGACAAAACCGTGGCAATGCCGTGTAGTATATGTAAGTAACACTTGCATCGAGTTTGACCTGAAACCGCACCGATCGTTGCCCCCGCGTCCCTTGAAGTGGTGTACACTTGTCACACAGCAATATCCCCACCGTTGATATCACATCGCACGGCTGGAATATTCAACCGCATTGTCGTGGGCGCATATCGCAGCTGGATTGTTAAGGCGCGGCCGGCTGCGGCGTGGGGGCGTGGGTGGCGTGGGCCACACCTACTTGCCGTAGCCTAATTCGTTGGCCCATGACCGCGTTGCCCCATGTGATGGCCAAACCATGACAGTGCCGTGTAGTATATGCTCAACGTAGACAACACTTGCTGCGAGTTTCATGTCAACCCGCACCAATCGGTGCCCACACGGTTATTTCCAGGCAATGCATGCAACCCGCTGCCGGGAATCATTGCGCAGCACCGGCAATTGCCCACGTTGCCCCATGTGGCCATTTGAGCCCAACGCATGCCTGAGGCCACTGTCACACCGCATCCAAGAAGGGGGATCCCCATACAGTGTCGATCACAATGGGATATGGGTTACATGGGTTGTGTTGTTGGCATATCCGTCGCTGGGGATGGTTTATTCCAGCAGTCACGCCGCCGTCACATGCCATGATTGTGCCCACCACGCGCCGCCTCCTCAGTCGTGTCTATATCCACCTGCATGCCTGCCGCTTTCATTAACCACGACACCACAGCACATGGCCTTGCCTTGTTGCAGCCGCAAGTAACCCAGAACCCATCGGAACTCCAGCGGCACGGGCGAACTGCAAAAAATGCAAGTCCCCAGACAGCGCAAGTTGCTTCCAGCAGCCGTGCAGCAATTCTGGATTCCAAGTGTTCAGGCCGCGATGGATGCCCCATCTTATGGTTGCCCCCTACCTGGCGCGTAGTCCACAGTGGATCGCATCCGAAATGTCCGCGTGCTTCATCAGACACATCCAGTCCAATACACGGATGTGCCCCCCTTCCGCAGCACAGGCTGGAGGGTAGTCATCGGGTACCTAGTGTCGATGGGGGCACAATATTCTACGTGTCACAACCACCCAAGCACATCGACATGACCCGCTCGCGCAGCTGCAATCACCAAGTGTGAAAGCTCGTGCCCCTTCCAAAGGCAATCTCCCTGAAAGTCCCTGCAAGCCCTCCGATAGCAGGGTCGGTCTTATGGCGTGCGCTCATCTATCCGAGGATGACCCGCCGGCGGGCCATCAGTTAACGCAATAGGCCGCGACTCATCACATCGCCCACCAGGAGGCATAGGAGGCCCCACCCCTGCCCCTGCGTTGGGCGTATTGGACGACTGACACCCGCCGCGGCCCTCCCGGCGCGCGGAAAATGCCGCCGGGGCCCATTGAACACCGCCCCATGCCATCCGCGGTGCGACATCCCGACTCCCACCGGCTGGTAGGTAGCTCCACTCCCGCGGGCAGCGACCACGCGCACCGCGCAGTATGCGCCGCTCCACCCACGCTGTCCCGCCCCAGCGTCAAGTCGGAAAATACTGCGCATGATCCGAGCACGACCCGCCGACGGGCCATCAGTAGACGCAATAGGCCGCTACTCCCCACATCTCCCACCAGACATACGCCCATACGTATAGGCTATCAAAAGTTTGTAACTGCGTGTCCGCGCGTGCGTAATGCCGAGGTGCGGGGAGGAGGTCGGCAGGACGTAGGCACCACGGACACCACGGACCTACACACGCGCCGTCCGACAAGCCCCCCCCCTCCCCCCCCCCCACCCGCGAACACAATCCATATTGGTAGACAGGCCAGACACTGGAAGACGAAGGGGGAAGGGAGGCTTCCAGGTACTGGCAAAGGATGTACAGTTTCAGCAGCGCAGTGCGGAGATGGGTAATGGACAGAGGCCGAGCCGGCAGTGCTGCGCTGACGGGTCATCAGTTGACGCATTAGGCCGCGACTCCCCATATCACCCACCAGACATACGCCCATGCGTATGGGCAATTCAAAACTTAGCGACTGCTTGCCCGCGCGGCCATGACGCCGGGGTGCGGTGGGAGGTCGGCAGGTCGGCGCCACGCCGGCGCTGCGGAGATCACGTGCCTACAGGATCGCCAGCCCCCCCCCCCCCCCCCCCCTTCCGAACACAGTCGATATTGGTAGATACTAGAAGACGAATGGGGAGACGGGAGGGGGGGGGCTTACGGATACTGGAAACGGAAGTCTAGTTGAAGCATCGCGGGGCGGAGATGGGTAATGGAGAGGCCGGGCTGGCAGTGCTGCGCTGGGAAGCGCGCCGGCGCGGCACAAGCGGGGGCGAGTAGTCCGGGCGCGTTGCATCCGCCACACCGGGCGGGCGGGGCGGGGCATGTAACAACGTGATCATGGACGACCTCAAGGTGCGATCACCTTGTTAGCAACGTGCGGTCACCTTGTTAACAACGTACGGTCACCTTGTTAGTTTACCTTGTCTACCTTGTTAGCTTACGCCCGGGACCGGCATCTAACAAGACGAATATCTTGATGAGCTGTGAGGTCTGTCTGGCATACGGGTGGTCACGTACGGGTACCGTAGTCGTGCAGCAGTCGATACCGCGCGATCGCAAGTTAACATCCCTCCGGGACATCGGCCGAAGCCGCCCCAGCACTTGACCCCTTGCGCCAACTGCAGTCGTAGGTCTGGCATAGCCCGTAGACCATTGCCTCATTCGAACCCCGAAAGGCTTATGCATCAGCCGGGTAGACCCGGGACACGCTGGGCCGATCTTGCCGAAATACATCGACCAGGAGTCGAACCCGGGCTCTTTCGCATAAGAGACGACCGCTCAACCGAGCGGACAAGAGATGTACCTTGTCGATCGCAAGTACCTGTACGATTCGCTATACAGGCTCCTTTCACGGCGAGCTCGCATATTCGCTATATCAACAAGCAGCATCAGCAGTCCACACTCCACAACTCCGAGTAAAAAGGAATTCAGAATCATTCGCCACGAAAGTTTTTCGCCCCCAAGACTCGGACCATCAGCTTCAGCATAAATAAGCCATGCAGAAGCGGCTCAACGACGCCCTTCGTGGGCAGTGAAATCCAGTATCGACAGAACGCGATAGTAAGCCTGGGCGACAGCCCCGCGTTTGTCTAGCAATAGTGATTTAAAATATATACCAACAATCCAGGTAATGAAACATACCACGACATGTGCTGGAGCTAAATGATAAAGAATGCCACATAAATATCAGCAGAGAGCTAATAAATCAAAGCTGGTGGTAGCGCTCAGAGAGAATGTCCCCAGCGGGACAAGCACAGGAAATATGGCTGGTTTAAAACCTCTACACAAAGAAGTACCAGGTGGTATTACGAACTATATATGCCGAAATGTCTGCCCTAACCATCAGGGCGTTGGGCTGTTCAAGTAATGCCATATGATGGCGCAATCGCGACTCGGACCATCAGTAGCCCCATGAATAAGCCATACAGAATTGGCTCAACGGCGCCCTTCATGGGCAGCGCAATCCAGTATCGACAGAATGCTTTGTATGGGCGACAGCTCTGCGTTCGTCTAGCAACAGTGATTTGGAATATATACAAATAATCCTGGTGATGAAATATACCATGGTATATGATGCAAATAAACAATAAAGAATGACACATGAATATCAGCAGAGAGCTGATAATGTTGTCTCTAATACTGTTGTATAGCCGAGAGAATGTTCCCAGCGGGACAAGCACAGGAAATATTGCTGGTCTACAACCTCTACACAGAATAAGTGCCAGCTGGTATTACGACCTATATATGCTGAAATGTCTGCCCTAACCATCAGGGCGCCGGACAGTTTGAGTAATGCCAAACGATGGTGCAAGCCCCATCAGTCCATCTGCTGCCGCACGCAAACAATAATTTTACAATTCAAAAGGGAGTTCGTCCATTGAAGAACAAAGAAGGCAACGACGATGTGAGTAAAGACCAGAGACAATTAGCCGGGAAGTTTAATCGTCCATTCCGCTTGGTAAGAACACCATCTGCCATAGGCGCGGCGCCATCACGCCATGGACACAGTGCAGGGGCCTCAGCCCAAACAACTCCGGCCCAACGATAACATATATCAACACGCAGCTCACGTACTACTTACAATCAGCAACAGTCAACCGGTGGTGAAATGCTAACGGCAGATGAAGTATGCTGCAATGCGGACGGACCTTGTGATATACCCCGTGAGGAGCCCGCCCTGGCATCCTGTCCTCACCCTGGAAACCTGCCACAGCGTTTCTCGTGTTGCTCAACTACAACTCAACGTCCATGACGTTCGCGCAGCGCCAGTTGACCGGGCCTTGCTGCCGCAATAATGGGGGGGGGGGGGGGGGCGGGGGCGGAGGGCTTGCGTGTGCTGCTAGGGTGGCAGGCATGTGCAGCCTGTGAGAGGCTGTGATAATTGTCGGAAACAGCAACACTAGGGGTGTTCATGTTCAGGGTGGTACTCGTCCATGTGGCGATTCAGATGCCGAGGTCGAGGCCTTCAAGGCGGGCGGGCGAGGTCATGGAGACCGCGGCGCCGTTCTGCTCAGCGCCCGCAGCTCCTGCTTCACGTGGTCGTAGAAGTAGCGGCAGATGTAGCGCACCGGCCCGTCGCCTCCCCGGCTGCGCCCCCTGCCGCCACCGCCTGCCGGGATGCTCTGCCCGGGCGGCGCCATCACCACCTCCGCGTGGCTGCTGATGGCGGAGAGCGTCAGCCGCTCGTGCGTGTGCGCCGTGTCGAATACCTCCCCGGCGTAACCTGTGCTCGGGAGGCCGGCCCCTGGGAAGATGGTGTCCTGGAGGAGACAACACGGGCGCATTCTTCAGCATACACTATAGGGAGTCTCACTATAGGGAGTGCCTTTGGCATGGGTGGCGGTAGGCCCTAGCGTGGCTCGCGGCGCTCACCTGGGGGTTGTAGAAGCGGGTGGCGTGCATGAACTGGCTGCCGCCACTGCGCGTGGCCTCCTCATACAGCGCCACCACGCGCACCACCTGCACCTCGTCGTTGCCCACCTTCACCTGGACGCAGTCGCCAACCTCCACCTGCTATCCGGTTGCAGCGGATCACGCAGGGGTGCAGGCATCTCAGTGCCGAGCTGCCGGCTGTACGGCATGGGGGCTGACGAGCCGGCACCCTGCCCCATTGCCCCATCAACAGCTTTCAACAGCAAGCCCTCTGCCCATTGTCAGGCGGGGCCACCTCACCTGCCCGCCGCCGGCCTCAAAGCCGCGGTAGAAGGAGCGGAACTGCCCCTTCATGCTGGCCAGCCCCGCGGGCGGCTCCACCGGCTCCCCAACCCACCTCAGCCGACCGCCGCTGCCGCCCCCGCTGCCGCCCCTGCGGCCGCCCGCAGGGCGCGGTCGCGTCGGCGAAGGCGGCGTCTGCTGGCGCTGCGGGGCCGCTCGGGGCACGAGAGGCGGGCGGCCCGGGGAGGGACCCGCTCGGGGCGGCGGCGCAGGGGCTGGCTCGCCGCCCTCCAGGGCCGGCAGCGCGTTGTCCTGCAGCGCCTTGAGCACCCAGTCCCCCAGCACCAGCTTAGCGCCTGCGCGCTGCATGTGCCTCACGGCACGCGCCACGGCGGTCGAGTGCTCCTCCAGATGCAGCGGGTTGACCAGCACCAGGTCCACCGCCTCGCCCAGGCGCCACTCTGTGACCAGCCGGACGTATCGCAGCCCCGCCTGCTGCAGCACCTGCCGGGGCCAAGCAAAGGGACAAAGGCCACAGGTCAATACACCGCTACAATGGGCCGACCAGCAATACACGGGCACGTTTTCGGTGCACCTGAGCCAGCCCACTGACAAGTGGCAGGCGGCTCATTGCCGGACGCGCTGGCAGCAGTACGAGCGGACAGTACATTGCACAAATCTGCAGGCGGAATGCTGGGACGAAACCACAGAATGAATGCACGTTGGGCATCACACATATCAACCCATTGGATAGGCACCAGTACCACATGTCCACACAAGAACAACGTAGCGCTGCACAGGAAGGCATATATTAACGTATACGGTATATAATTGTTGTGCATATCATGATGGCAAATGCTTGTCTACATGCACCCACATGGCGAGAAACATGACATTTGCACTGGATCTGTGATTTCTGCGCGTCATCGCGGGCCGCCGCACCTGCTTGAAGGTCTCCTCCCAGTCCGGCTTTCCCGCCAGGCACAGCCGGAAGGGCTGCAGGCAGCAGGGGCGGCTCCCGCGCGGCTGGTGCAGCACCTCCGCCGCGCCGGGCCCCAGGCCGCCCGCCGCCTTGTGCAGCCAGGCCGGCGTGACGACCATGCAGCCGGCGCCCAGGCCGAGCAGATACTTCCGGGTCGTGGTGCGCGGACCCTGCGGGAGTATGGCGGTGGGCAGAGGGTTGGTAACCGCCCGCTGTGTCATCTCACCTTGGATTGCCTATGTCCTTGAGCCCCTGACCCGCACCGTAATTCTGACGGGGCAGCAGACTGAAGCTGCCGCCCCAGGTGATAGGTGCACATGGCGGCATCGCCCTGCTGAAGGCAGCAAGAGGGCACGGCGCGGTCGTCGGCGGGGTGGGCCGCACCTCTTCCCGCTCGCTGGCATGCGTGACGACGATGACCGCCTCCGGGTTGCGCTTGGGCAGCTCCCCCACCTCGCGCCCGCCCAGCAGGTCGATCGACTCCCGGCAGCGCTGCAGCTCCTTGCACCGCGCCTTCTTGCCCGCCGCAATAGCGGTGAGCAGGAAGGAGGTTGCGGCCAGCGAGCGGCGGTGGCGGCGCACCCCGCCCTCAGCGGCGACGAACACCTCCACCTCCTGCGACAGGATGTCCTGCGACATCAGCACCGCGGAGGAGAGGCGCCGGCGCTTGCTGCCGCTGCCGCCGGGATACACCGCGGGGTGCTCCTCCTCCTCCTCCTCCTCTGCTGCCTCTGCCTCCGCCTCTGCACGGGCCTGTCACACCACAGCGGGGAGCAGCCAACAAATGGCGGTCACTATGAGTCACTGTGGTGAATGTGTTGATGGTAGAGACCGCCCGGGGAGGGGGGGGGGGGGGGGGGGGGAGTACCTTTGGGGGGCGCCCCCGGCGCTGCGGGGTGTGACTCGCCTGGCCCACCGCAGGCGAGCTGCTGCCACCGCGGCAGCTGCCGCAGCCCTTGGTCGCCCAACGGCACTTGGAGCAGCCCGGCTTGGCGCGGCGCGAGGGCGGCGTGACCGACGACTTGGTGACTGGCGGGCTGACGTTGCTGCCGCCACCCCCCTGCAGGGTCCTCTCCTGTGAGGAGCAAGAACCCATGCCGGATGTTAGCTGCCCGGCATGCACAATGGCAATAGCCCATGCCGGATGTTAGTTGCCTGGCAATGGCAGAAAGGATGTTTGCCACAGCGCCAGGCAATGAAAGCACTTTCGCACCTGTGCCTTGCCCTTATCCTTGTCCATGGTGTCCTCTCTTGGATCCAACCCCTCCTCGTTCTCCTCTTTCTCCTCTCGCACATCCTCCTCCCCATTCTCCGGCTCCTGCTCCTCCCCCTCTCCTTCCTGATCATCTTCATCAAAGCGCTTGGGGCGGCGCCGCACCCGGCTGGGTCGTAACCCCGCCGCGGGGCCCAGCGCTGCCACGGACACGCTGATACCTCTCCACGCCGCAGCTGCGGCGGCCCCATCACCGCCCGGCTGCCCACGGCCCCTCCCCCTCCCGCGCCCTCGGCCCCGGCCCCGGCCGCGCCCCCGGTCGACGCCCGCCAGCACCGCCGCCACCATCTGGTGCCCACGGCTGTTGCCGTGCCGCTTGCGCACGCCGGCGGTGGGGGGCGTCCGCTTGGCCGTGGTGGCGGCGCCCCGGGCGCGCGCTGCGTCCGCGGGCGGGGTGGTGGGGGGAGGCGTGCGGGCAGCGGGAGCGCCGGCGGTCGCTGATGTCTCGCCTGTGTGTGTGTGTCAAGCCAGACGAATGAGGGGAAGCACGAGTTGACAAAGGTCAGCTCCCGACCAGCAGTTCTGGCAACCTCGGCAAGGCGCTAAAACGTTTTGCATACCGATGCCGACGCACCTGTAGGGACCCTCACTGAAAGAATAAGACTGGGCTTGCATGCAACCCCTCAGAACATGCGCTATGGTTGCGTCTGCAGTTCACCTCTGACAGGCAGGGGGGTCCTTTTTCGCAGTGTTCTTACTACCGCGTCGGCACACGTAGGTAGGCACATGTAGGTAACCGCCCCCGTCGTACGGTGATCAACATGGAAGGGCAAGAAGGGGAGGGGGGGGGCCAACCGTACCTGCCGTCTTGTGCGGCGCCGGCGCTTTGCGGGCGGCCGGCTCTGCATCGCGCTCGCGGCTCGCCGGTGCAGCATGCGGCTGTGCCAGCCCGCCGCCAAGCCCCAGTTCGGCGCCGGACTCCGTGAGCTCGCTCGCCTGCTCAGGGGCAACAATCCCGGGGGAGGGGAGGGCGGTGAAGGGGCAGCTGTGTCAGGCCGGGTTGGGGGCAGGGAGGTCGGCGCGGTGGAAGTGTGCAGCGCCTCCCTGGGGACAGTAGGCTTGCGTGGCACCCTGGCCAGCGGTGCCCCCCTTGCCGGGCGCTGGCCGGCACCCCACCTGCTGGCTGTCCGGGAAGTCGTAGGCGTCGCCACGTGGCCGCTTCCCTGGCCGCTGCCCACCCTGCGCGTGCCGCACCCGCCAGCGCCAGGAGCACGCAGACGTCAGAGCCCAGTGCAGCCTTCTTACGAGCAGCGCGCTTGCCCCCAGGGTACCTGGGCGCCATGACCTGTCCCAAGGCATGGCACCCAGGCGGTCCTGCCCAGCCCCCGTACACCCGCTGGCGCCTTACCTGGTAATGCGCCGCCCGGCGCTTCTGTGCAAGGGAAGCTGCCAGGCGAGCGGCGGCCGCGCTGCCCGACAGCCCTCCCGTTCCCACGGCAACAGGCAGCGGGGCGGCGTGCCGGGCGCGGAACGCCGCTGCCAGGGCCTCCCCCGGGTGGCCCGGCGGCGCCAGCTCAATATCTGCGGGCTGGGCGGCCGGCTGGGGGCCGGGCTGAGGGGGCGGCGGGGGAGGTGGGCGGGGCAGGCTCGCCAGCCCATCGCTGAGGGAGGGCTCCACCAGCGCGGCGGGGCGCAGGCCACCTGAAGGAGTCAAAGCGAGCATCATGATAAGCACAACATACTCATATGACTGTAGGCCAGAAGTACAAGCGGGCTACGCCATTGCTGCCCCAGCATGTGCACGCGCACGCGCATGCTCTCGCCGGCTTCAGCTGAGCGGTGGGGGTGGATGCTCTCACAGCCATCAGAGGAGGAGGAGAGATGGCAAGAGAAGCGCAGTGGGAGCCCCCGTGGCGGGAGGGGGGGGGGGGGGGGGACCTATGCAGAAGGCGGTGTCAAAGCCCGGTGTGCCCATGGTGAGGGTGGCGCAGGTGTAGCGCGCATCCTGCTCCGTGGGCTCTGACGCTTCGACATCGCAGTTGCCGTCGCCGCCCCGAGACCCGCTGCCGGGCGGGGTGCTGCCCCCGCGGCTGGCAGTCGCCGGCACGCACGACGCCAGCGGGTCCGAGTAGGATGGCGACACCATGTCGGTTTGGTGCCCCTCCGGTGCGTCGCCCCGGCTGGGGGTACCTTTGCCTGCATGAAAAGGGGAATGGCGGGATGGAGATGCGGCCAATCTCAGGGTCCCCAGCTCCGAGGAGGCAGCCTCCCGTCCCGCACCTTCTACCTACTAAGGGCGACATGACAACGCCATAGGGTGCAGCTGCCAACAACATGCAGAGCGACCGACGATGACGGACACCACGCTGGCAGGGCGGAAGCGTGTCCAAGGCTGGTCCAATGTCAAGTGCGAGGAAGGATGTGTTCGCTCGGGAGACACGAGTCGGGGGAGGGCTCTTTTGCGAGGGAGACAACATAAAGTCCGTGGCAGGCATGCAGAGCGCGCGCTTATGACAGATACCCCGCCAGTAGTAGACAGGAGTGTCGGAGGCTGGCTCAGTGCCAGGTGAGGCGAAAGGTTCATTTGTGTGGGAACATGGGGGGGGGGGGGGGGGGGGGGGAGGGCATGCCTGCTGGAGTGACGGGCGGTGGCAGGTGGGGAGGGGCGGCCGCTGGCAGCATCAACGGCGTGGCGCTTTGGGGCTCCGGCTCGCCGCCTGCCTCCCCCGGGTCCACCCTCCCCACCTGTGCCGCCGCCTCCGCGTCATGCGCCTCGCTGCCCGCCTGCCAGAACCGGAAGGGGCGGCCCTCCGGGCTCGTGTCCACCAGTGGGGAGGGCGGCGCACTGTCGGGGAGGAGCTCCGAAGGTTCATGGCCGTCGTCACTGCCGGCCGGCCACCTCAGCCCCGCCAGCGGCTGCGCGCTATCCTGCAGGCGGACATCACCATGGATCCGATCTTCTCAGGCTGCTCACAGGGCAGGGTGCTGCTGTCACATGTGGACATGCATCCATGCAGCATGAGATGGGGCTCCGCTGCTTTCCCCTGGCAAGCCCAGGTTCTTCGTAGCAGCTGCCCCCACTCCTTACGCTTCCCCCTCCCGGCCAGGCGATGCTGAGAGGGGTTGACTCTCGCGTGTGGGACGAACTCGCGCGCCGGCGGGTGCTCCACTTTGGGTACGCCTTTGAGTACGTCACGCGCAATGTGGACCTGGCGAGGCCACTGGTCGCGCTGCCACCCTTCCTGCAGGTGCGTCTCTTGCCCTGTCATCAGCCTCTCTTCTGGCCGCGGACCATCCATGCGCGGACAGGCAACCGACACCAGCCAGCAGCCACTGGTGCCAAGGCAACCGAGTAGGCTTTCCCGTGTATTTGGGTTTTGCAGGCAGTGACAAGCAGACTTGAGCAGGATGAGGATCTCATGCCGGGCGGCCTGGACCAGGTAACATTCTGCCCTGGTAACATTGTGAGACTGTCATCCCTTCGACTGGGGGCCAGTCCCTTGCGGCTCTTCTGAGCGGCTGCGCCACCGCAGGTGACGGTGAACGAGTACCCCGCCGGCGTGGGTCTGTCGGCGCATATCGACACGCACTCCGCGTTTGCGGGCCCCATCCTGTCGCTCTCCCTAGCCGGCGGCACCGTTATGGAGTTCCGGCGCGACGGCGAGCGGCGGGCGCTGCTGCTGCCGCGCCGGTCGCTGCTTGTCATGGCGGGCGAGGCGCGGTACGCCTGGGCGCACTACATCCCCCACCGCAAGAGCGACGTCATCGGCGGACAGGCAGGAGCCCGGGGGCAGGCGCCCCACACTGCAGCCAGCGGATCACCTTCCCTGGCAGGCATGCAGTCTCAGCTTTGCCCCTGCCCCTTGCCCCCACCTTCCCCTCGTAGCAGGTGGTGCCGCGCCCATCTCGCCGGGTGTCCTTCACGTTCCGCAAGGTCCGCGCCCCCCCCCCCGCAGGCAGCGCGCCCCTACCGCAGGCAGCGCTGCGGGGGGGGATTGTGGGGGCAGAGGGGAAGACAGTGGCAACCGCGCCGCAGGAGCTGAGACGCAGCGTGAAGGCAGAGGTGCGACTGCTGCGGCGCCGGTGGATGCGAACCTGGAGCAGCTGGAGCAGCTGCACGTGCACCAGGTGGGCGCCGCTTCCCGTGTGTATGGCAATCGGCTCTTGGTCATTCTTGGACATGTGTTTGGCTGGACAGCAATGGCTGCATGGGTGCGCATGTTCATGCCGCATTGGAAGGGGAGGGGGGGCGCTTAACGGCGGCTGAGCATCGGCTTATGAAGCCGCTGCTGCGCCTGCGGTCTTGCATGGACAGGTGTACAACAGTATCGCGCCCCACTTCAGCAGCACGCGCGTCGCCATCTGGCCAAAGGTGCGCTGCCTGCACCTGCGCCCCCCAACTTGCCTCGTCCGAGGCAGCCCCGCCTATTCAGGCGTCACTGTCTGCCGCCTGAAATCGGCCTGAAAGAGGTGTACTGGCCCGCAGGTGCGGGAGTTCATCGAGGCGCTCCCCATGGGGGCCGTCCTGGTGGACGCGGGGTGCGTGTCTCTGCAGCCATGACGCCCTCCGCCACCTGCCAGCCTCCCACCTGACGCTACCGACAGCGGCGTGTCCCGCTCCTCGCTAGCCCAGTCTTCCCGTTGCAAGCACTGCCTTCCACCCCTGTTGATCTGCGCGCTGTGTGTGCCCCGACAGGTGCGGCAACGGCAAGTACTTCACAGTGCGACAAGACATTGCCGTCATTGCTAGCGACCGGAGCACGGGTACACCCCCTCAGCCCCCAGTAGCCGCTACCCCACCCTCAACTCCAAATCGCGTGAAGAAAATACTCCAAATCACTCCAAATCGGTCTCGTCAGCCACAGCCAAACCTGCCTCGGTGTTGCCTGGTTTCGCCCCGCTGTTCATGCCGTGTTCTGAATGGCTCTAAGCCCAAGGATCAGCCGTGTCAAAATGTCATGCGTAGTGCTTCGTCGGCAGTGCACATGGCCATTATGGACACGGACCTCTACCACTATTCTGCCCCACGGCATATATCTCCAACCGTATGCGCCGAGCTCTAATTGCATGTGACAAAAAATAAATCAGTGAAAAGGTTCTAACTTGTAACTCCTACAGTGGCTAGGAGCAGCTAAAGCTATTGCTGCTGCTGATTAAGGGCAGTCGTAGTAGCTCTTACTACTGATGTGGTTAGTAGGGACTACAAAGCGCTCCAAGTCTGGGCATTATATTATTTATTCCGTATCTCCACGACCACGCCCTATTCGGTCCGATAGCGACTACTTCAGGGTTTTATGGTTTTGGGTTTAAACCCTAAAACCCTAAATTCCCTTGATGCCTCTCAAATGGACCTTTGGCAGGGCTGGTGGAGCAAGCGTGGCGCAAGATGCAGCCGCCGGATGCGCAGCACTCGGTGCGTGGCGCCGACCTGGCCGCCGGGCGCTGCTCACCTGCCGCCGACGTCTACGTCGCCGACGCCATGCGGCTGGCCATCCGGGCCGGCAGCTGCGACGCGCTCGTGTGCGTGGCGGTGCTGCACCACGTGAGCAGTGCGGAGCGCAGGGTGCGCATGCTGGCGGAGCTCATGCGGGTGCTGCGGCCAGGTGGGACGCCCGCCCCCCCACCCCCCCCCCCCCCCCATCCAACCTCGTGCCACTGGTCAATGCCTCTATCACAGGATCGATCGATGGGTCAATCATTTCGGGCCCATCAGATGCGCCGGTCATCGGCTGTCCATAAAGTCATGGAAAAGACGCGCCCTTACAGGGCGCGGCTTATTATCTTTAACCGACACAATCTCCGCTACTTCACTTCAACCCAATGCTGCCATTGTTCTTTTCTTTTAGAAGCAAGGGTGTTTTGGCGTTTTGCTCCGCAACCGCTGGATCGCTGGGCACTCGCTGCAGCATCATATCCGCGCAGGAGCGCGGCGTGTGTTGGGACGGTGATGTCATGCTGGCTGACCATGATGTGCGCGTGGCCGCAGGCGGGCGCGCGCTGGTGACGGTGTGGGCGCAGGAGCAGCAGGACGCCAAGAAGCTGGCCAAGTGGCTGCCCATCGGTGCGCAGCCCGGAGCCGCGGATGCTTCGCCAGGCAGCGCCGAGGACGGCGGCGACTACTTTGTGCCGTGGCATCTGCCCTTCCACCGCACGGAGGCCGCTGCGGTGCTGAGGCAGGCGCAGGTGGGAGCCCGCGTGCGCCTTTCTCTGCAAGCTGGCTACCCCCGTGCTGTTGCCGCCGGCTTCGGTCAGGGGGGGGGGGGGGGGGGGTTCAGAAACTGCGAAGAACCGGCCACTAACCAATTTGGTCCCTAAGTGGCAAATTACTGGGCTTTCACGTGGCTCCCACCGGAAACTGCAAACCCTGATTTGAGATGTTTTGAGCCCTTGACTGGCCACCTGCTATTCACTGTTTAACATCGCTTTGGGGGGTCATTATCGGGCCAGAGACCAAATTGGTGAATTTTGGATGTTAAGCAGTTGCAGGTATACTGCTGGCCGTGCTAGCCGGGGGCCTCTTGCGGTGCCAAAGGGTCAAAGGTGGTTGCCTGTGATACTGTAGTCATGACGGTGCCAGCAGGGGCGGCAGCGTCTCAGCCATGTCAGCAGGGGTTGTCCAGGCTGACGCTGCTGCTGCGTGTCTGGATCCGCAGGGGACGGCTCCGGGTGCGCTGGCGGGCAGCAGCGGGCTCCCCAGCGGCGGGGAGATCAACCACGAGAAAGGCAGCGTGATGTTTAAGGTGTGCTCAATAATGACTGTATAGCGCATGCTGGTCCGTTCAGTGTGTCTGGGAATGCACCCATGCATCTGTACGTTTGTGTATGCACGGGTGCCGATGCAGTAACAACAAAAACACCGCGCATACGAACCCGCTCTGCCTGCCAGAGGTCAAATGTAGACGACACTGTAGCGGAACCATAGCGATTGTCCTTACACACGACCCCAATTTGAGGCTTGCAATAAGGGTTCGTATCGGTGCGTCGGCACCCATAGAATAGTGTGTGAACACAGGAGAGCATTATAGGCACGAGTTTGCCCCATTGGGAATATTTCCTATTTTATAATTGTTGAATTAGTATACACAATGTACGGGCTGCGGCTCACTTGCAGAAACCGCCATTTTCGTTTCCAGAATCGCTCAACTGGCAAATTGTTCACCAGGCAGTACTTTGCTCCAATTTTTTTATCGAGATTTGATCCACAGACCGTGTTCTTATAATCGTTGTTGTTGCCATATGTTTGTGAACGCCTGTGTGTGTGTGTGTGTGTGTGTGTGTGTGTGTGTGTGTGTGTGTGTGTGTGTGTGTGTGTGTTTGTGTGCATGTATGTACGTAGTTGTGCCAATGGGCATGGGGGCTCAGCAAGAGCCAGCTCCTGGGGCCGCCCTGTGAAGGGGGGAGGGGGGGGGGGGGGGGGGGCGTTCAGTGCATCAGTGCGAGCTGTCAAGTGTCAGGTGGATGTAAGAGCTGCAGATTAGTGGCGCACAGGCACTGACAGCGCCGCTCTCACTGTGACTGTGTTCCCCGCAGCGCTACTACCACCTGTTCCGGCAGGGCGAGATGACGCGGCTGGGGCAGCGCGTGCAGGGCTGCACCGTCGTGGATGAGTTCTTTGACGCCAGCAACTGGTGCCTCCTGCTCGCCAAAGACTGATCCAGCCTTTCAACGGACAGCGGGCAGCGCGCAGGCCGAGCGGCGTGCATTGAAGGTGAAGGCACCGCTGCACAGGCGGCAACCCAGGTCGGCAGTGCGCGATCGGTGAAGGTGTCGTCCAATGCATGGTATGTGGTACCTCAGTAAATTAAAGTGTGTCTCGACTGTTTGGTATGCAGCGATGCCGACATATTGCTTTGCGGACCGAAGCAGCGTCCTGCTCCCTTCCTCACTGACCCTTCCGCACTGACCCCTGCGCATGTCAGCGCTTTGTGTTTTCCCCCTGGGGCCGGGCGCGTGTTGGGGAGAGAAGCGGGTAGCGCATCGAAGTAAAAATGAATGATATGTTGCCATATAAGTCGCTACCATGCGCGTGTTTGGATTAAAGGGGGGCTAGATATATGAGGGCGTGGCATGCATGCTAGCGGACAGAGGAAGCACATGTTGGATGACATGCGTCACGCGGGGAACATGTCCGCGAGCAAAGCTTGCCCTTTCAATCGATCGTGGCCGACGCACCTCTACGGGCGCCCACACGGTCACAAGAACGCTGTGAATTAGAACCTGCCCAGCGCCATTACCTGCCAGGTGTCAAGGAAAAGACAAGACTATAGCTGAACCACCCATGTAGCGGAAGTTCATGTAGGTAGCACATAATCCCAATAGCTAATAATAAGGCGTATGTCACGGGTTCTTATCCACAGGTGCGTTGGCACCCGTAGATGGCAAGAGGGTATCTACATGCCGGCATGCAGACCACACTTTGCGATAGCTGCGGTGGTCCGAAGAGAGTTGCTTGTTACAAATAGAAAGTGTGGACTTACTTCTTATATGTTGAGGAGAAATAGTGTTCCGTAATAGGCAGCACATCTCCCTTGTCGGCAATGGCTGTGGCCCGAGAGATGTACATACGAGTATCAAACAGGTGGTGATACATCATTACATCTCATCGCTGAAGAGGCGCTTGACGCCTGAGCGCTCGCATACAACGCCATCACAAGTTGGCCACTCATGCCGGAAGATGGCGATAGCTGAGGATAGCGCCCGTGATGGCATCGTCCGTGAGGATGTCGTAAACCCAGGGGCATTGGTCGTGCAACGCGCGGTTTGGAGCCGTGTTGATGACCTGTAGGCCTCGGTGGCGGTTGAAGAACTGCATGAACTCGTCGCGCGCGGGCCCTGCGTCAAAGCGGCCCTGGGGGGGGGGGGGGGGCAGTCCTGCATGCGAACGTCGAGGCTACTGAGACTGCGCAGAGAGCCCAGCTCTACCAGGCACCGACCCGTGAGGTCCTTGCAGCATGCGAGGCTGAGCGCCTCGAGGTCGGGAAAGGACTGTAGCAAGAACAGTTGGCTGTCGGTGACGGCGGCTTCGGAGAGGTCCAGCGAGGTCCGGCGGGTAAGGCCTCGGAACGGCTCCAACAGTACTCTGCTCTGTTCTCTAGGAGTTTGTAAATATGTATGTATTAGACAGTGGCTGAGTTAATCCACAGCTCAATAAATCCGCCCCACCGCCACCGCGGAAGCGCAGCCGTCCCGTCTGCAACAGGCATCACTAGTCCCTATTATGAGTGACGAGCAAACATCGATGCGCCGACAAAGTCGTTGGCGCTAAGTTTACTGCCACCCCCTGGTATGCGCATTGTGTGATAATGCATGCGATGCATCATCATTTGTTTGTTCCCGTTATTAACTGAGATTAGAGGACGAATGCAGCGCAGTACTTCTCCTTATTTGACTAGGACCAGCAGAATCTTAAGTATCATTTCCATATTTCAAATGCATTTACATGCGCTGCGGGAAGCTGGAGGAGATACGTATAAATCGCAGAAGTAGAGTCGTCCGATACACCAGCCCAGGCTATTACTTATCACAGATAACACGGCGCTATAAAGTAAAGAAACAATGAGGCGATGGTGGTGGAACGGAAAGGTTGCCACCAATGATGGTATCTACAGCACAGCAGACGCATATCAGCAAGTCTGTTGTCATTATACATCCAACTGCTGTCTATAACTGCGCACTGCAGTGGTTCAATGGGTGGATGGCGACGTCGAAACTGTAGTGAACCTGACTACCAACCGAACTTCATCATCGCCACCACCCCGCAAGCAAGCCAACAAGCAGCGCACAAACATGCCACGACATACGAGAACTATTGTTGCGCAGCAACGATAGTGCTTTTGCTACATTTACCTGTAGTGAATGTGTCAGCAGCCATCAGCATGTTGCTTGTAGCTGCACAACTAGGAACGTGAAAAGCTATCGGAGTACCGCCGCGGCTCCGCCATATATATTATAGCCACTCAGCACATTCAGCGGCGAATGACAGCAACGGGTGGCTGTATGCTGGGTTCAGGTGTTCGGGCCATCGGATCATCAGACTCGTCACCCGTACGCACTTTATGTTCATTTCTGATGCAATTCCAGTGACGGACAGAGCAGGGCAGCAGCAGGCCCTCTGCCTGGCCCTTCTCCAAGCGGGATGATGAGTAACATGCCACCAAAGGCGTCTATGTCCCCAGGTGGCATGTCCTATTGCTTTCCCATTGCAAGATTCCCTTTTTAATTACACCTAGCGCCACAGAAGCACGCCTGATGTCATGCAGCCGACAGGTTCCCATGCGGCCACATCACAACAGCCGCACGACATAAAGAGCTGGCTCTGGGGTCACCCCCAGTTCTGCAATATCCAGCGTTCCACCTGTGCGCCGCCCGAACACTCCGCTTGCAAGAGACATGTCCTTGGGTCCCAGGGACATCCCTGCCCCCTCGCCCACTGGAGCACCTCCAGGTGGCCTGACATAGCTGCGTGGGTACAGGTCTCTTCATCCCAGGGACAGCCGCGTTGCCTGGCCCACTGCAGCATTTCCAGATGGCCTCCCATGGCGGCCCCTTGGCAGGTTTCCGCATCCCATTCAGTGCCTTGCTCCCTCAGCCAGCGCAGCACCTCCAGTTGCCCTCCGATAGCCGCACGAGCGCAGATGCAGGCATCAAACGTGAAGCCCTGCTCTGCCGCCCACCGCAGCACAGCCAGCTGCCCCTCCTCCGCTGCCTCTCTCCAGGGTGGAAAATCTTCGTCGAATCTGCAGCCCTGCTCCATCAGCCACTCCAACACGCCCACATGACCTCCCCTTGCCGCCTCCGTCCACTCCTCCCCATCCAAAGGGTAGCCCTGCTCCACCGCCGCCTGCAGCACCGCCAGCTGGCCTCCTGCAGCTGCCTCTCTGCATATGTTTCTCTCCAAGCGGCAGCGCTGCTCTTGCATCCACTCTTCCTTCGCCCACAGCAGTAGCGCTAGCTGCCCTGCCCGAGTCGCGCTCTCACAGATGTCCCAAAGGTCTAGCTGCCAGCCTCGGGACTGCACACCCCACTTGAGCACGCTCAGGCTCCCGCTCTCCACCGCCACCGTCACAAGCCGGTCGTAATGCACCAACTCGGCGCAGCGCTGTTCCTCCACCCACTGCAGCAGCTCCACCCTCGACGCCAGTGCACGTAGGTTAATCCGAGCGCCGCGGCCCGCTTCAGTGGCGGCAACCGCGCGCCCCACGCCGTCGCGCGCCGCCCGGCACACGCCTCGCAGGATGCCGCGCCAGGTGTCCCCGTCGGCACCGTCCAAATGCTCCGCAACGACCTCCCACTCGTCCGGCAACAGGTCCGGCGACAGGTTGACGTTCGGTCCGCCGCCCTCCTCATTTTTCCACTCGGCCCGGGTGAGCATGGCTTAAGGGCAGGCTGGCAGCGGGCTGCGGGGATCGTCACTACACCGCTGTTGACGAACACTGGTCGAAGCAGGTGATCAACTGGTCCACTGAAGTGTAAGTGAGCCCATCTGGCTTATAGGCAGATCAGCCTGATGATAATATATTCGTAATAGTGCAGTATAAACTACGGCTACTGCGCAGAAATGATTGAATGTACTGGTACTATCAAGTGACATATACTGGACCTGCAGAGCAAGACAGGCGTGAGGCATGTGAAGACATGCCTCATATAACACTTCATCCAGATTTCTGACAGGTGTCCGACTGAACCTGAATAGCCTTTTAGATATTGGAACCAGATCAAGAAGCATGAGAAATGGACAGATGAGCAGATGGAGCATGCCCCTAGTAAGGGCATTCTGCAGATGAGAATATAATGGGACATTTCTCATCATTTGTAATTACAATATTCTGATCCCACAGACTCTGTCTCAACAGCAAGCTAGGAATTCTCCGAGCCTCAAGAGGTTATGGCTAGCTACACGACTCAAAGCTTCCACTGCTTCTAGCCTGCTGTTCAGTTCTTCGTGCCTGTGTGCCTGTGTGCCTGGAGCTGTGTGCTCGCCTACTTCGTGCCAGCTTTGTGCTTACTTTGTGCCAGCAGCTTCGCTGCTGAGGAGGGGAAACTGTGTGCCTCTCTCAAACGACTTGTCAAACCCCTGGCCAGCTCTCTCTTGGCAAAACTCGACCGTTCCCTACCTGAGAAGCAACCCAGCTCCGAGCTCTTCTGCCCCCTTCTCAGCCCCACTCAGCTCCACTCTCTGATTGTGGCTGTGACAACCGATCGTCTCAACTTTGGCAAAGCCCCCCCTGCCAGTCTCTCCGACTGTGTACCTGACTCCCTTGCATCATGTCTCTCCCTGCCAAACTCAAGCTCAAGGAGGCCAAGTACCTGGAATTTCAGGAGGTCAATGATGCTCGCCTCCTCGTGATCTGGTGCATCTCTGTGAAGCGCCACATCCGCGGTGTTCCTGGGTACCGCAACATCTTCAGCGCCAATGACACCACTGTTGATGACGCGCATCACAATGAAGCTGTCAGCTTTATGGCTTCCCTACTGCTAGATAATCAAGCCAAGGGCATCGTGCTCAAGGCCGCTGATCGCGCCAATGAGACAGCAGGCGGACGCGCGGCGCTCAAGGCCTTGCAGGAACTCCGCGCTTCATACCTTCCAGATGAACGTACCCTTCTCGCTCAACTGAAAGCGTCACTGAATCACGGGCAGAGTACCCATGAAAATCTCCTTGACTTCATGACCCGGCTGGAGGACCTGCAGATTGCCATCAAAGACTGTGGTGCGACTGTCTCGGATGACGACATGCTTGTATCCCTGCTCAATGGCATGCGCACTGAAGAGGCCACTATCCGAGCAGTGGTGAAGGGGGACCCCACTGTCACCACCTTCGAGCTGGCCAAGGCAAAGATCAGGACTGTCCAAGACCACAGCATCAGTATGGAGCAACCTGGCGCTGCCTTTGCTGCCTTTGCGCCAACTGGGGCGACTTCCTACGCTGCCCTCCAAGCCCGCGTAACTGAGCTGGAAGCTGAGAAGAAGAAGGCTGAGGCTGCAACCCGCAAGTCCGAGGTAGACGAACTGAAGGCTATGGTGGCTGCAATGCAGTCCCAGCACAACGCTGGAGGCGGCGGCAGTGCACTGCGCTTCAATCCGCAGAACCGCCGCTGCTACAACTGCAATGCCATCGGACATTTGGCCCGTACCTGCCCCAAGCCCAACAAGAGGAAGACAGCAGGAGAAGGCCGCCCAAGGCTTGCACCTGGTTCAGAGGAGCCGCCCGCCAAGGAGTTTGGAGCATTGTCGTTCCACATGGCGCTACTTGCCAGCGCCACACCTGAGCTCCCACCCATGCCAACTGACGCTTGGTCCGTGATGCCTACCAGCCGTCGCGCCATGGTCAGGGCAGCGCCGTCACCCCCGCTCAGCTCTCAGAACCCGTTCGGTTCCCTCACCTTCTCCGATGACACCGCTGGCCCAGACGATGAGCCTACCCTTCTGGAGGAGCGCGAAATGCGAGACGCCATCGCCGCTGCGTCAGCTGAAGAGCAAGCTATTGCTGCCGCCGTTGCGGCAGTCGCTGAGGAGGAAGCTGCGGAGCGTGCCGCCATTGCTGACGTTGCAGCCTTCATTGCAGCCGACCCTGTGGCCATGACTGTGGCCCGCACAAGCAAAGCAACCATCCTGTCCAACGACGTTGCCATGCGCCGAGCTATCATCACAAATCATCCCACCCCATGGCCTGCTGACTGGCTGCACTCGGCCGCCCACCGCTTGGGTAAGGCACCAGTCCTGATGCCAACTGTGACGCACGTCGTACCTGCTTCTCGCTTCAACGCGTCGACCAGCAGTGGCATGTCTTCTGACTGCAGCCGCCTGAGCGATCATGATCTCGGGTACGACAGCGCCGATGATGACGAAGCTATGCTGGTGGATTTCCAGCGTCACTGGGCGCCGGCTGCACTTGCAGCCCATGGCTCCGCTCCCGATGATCTGACATTGTCACCCGTATCTGACGACACTGGCTGCGAGAACAACAGCGTTCCTGGGCCTATTAGCGACGACAGTAGCAGTGACAACGACTTCTACCAGCACACAAGCCCAGCCTCGCTGTGTGGCGTACCCACTACTCAGCCGCACACGACTGACAGCATCTTCCCCGACTCAGACAACATGCCGCACCTGGCCCCAGACAGCACTGATGATGACAAGGCCGGCTCGATGAGTCGCCGCTCCTCCTCGCGGGTCGCACACAGCAATCCCGGCACCCGTGCAGTAAAACTTCACCGCCGCGCCATTCGTGCCGCTGCCCGCACCTTCACAGCGTGGCCCAATGCCAGCCTCCCTGGGATTTCCCCAACTGCGCCTGCTGTCATGCGCAACACACTTCTGGACAGTGCCGTGGACTCCTTTCGCCTCGTGCCCCGCGATGCCGTGTCCATTCAAAATCCATCGACGCAGCATGTTGCTGCTCACGAGGGCGTCTCATCCAGTAACGCCAGGCTCTCCATGACCAAGAGCGCACGTCGTCATCGCAATCGCCGCTCAGCTCGTCGCCTTCGGAAGCGCGACCCCTTTGCCATCGGGGGCACCAAGCACCTTGCAGTGACCACCCCAGTTGTCATCACCTCGTCCCCTCCCAACGCTATCGACCAACTGGAGACTGCTCTGGCGGCTGCTGAGCAGCATTGTTTCCTGGGAGAGGCAGCGCCACTGCCGTCCATCCGCCACGTTCGTGCCGACCCTGCAGCACTGGTACCCCATCATGCACTCCATGTTGTCATCCTCTGCGCAGGAGCCACGTTTGGCGTCATCGACGGACTTTGTGCAGCCGGGCACCGCATTGCTACCATCACACTCGTGGAGAATGACGCCGCAGTGCGTGCTGCCGGGATCCTGGAGCTCCACAGAGTCCGTGCGAAATGGACTGCGCTCATCTCAGCTGATGCGATCGCCGATGCCTACGACCGCCTCCTCACTCATGACGTCCAGCTCCTCACCACAGACATGTTTGGAGCACTTCCGCGTGTGGACCTCCTCGTGGCAACACCTCCGTGTCAGCCGTTCTCATCAGCTGGGAGGAATCAAGGCCTGCATGACGAGCGAGCCAAGCCCTTCTATGCCGTCTGCCGTCTTGTCAAGCAGCTCAACCGCGCACAGAGCGGTGTTACCTACGTCATCGAGAATGTCGCTGGAGCCGGGCGTTTCCCCGCCATTCGCGCAGCCCTGGGGGACCCTGTCCTGGCCCGCGCACACGAGCTCAGATCATCATCCCGCCGCGACACCCTACTCTGGACCAATGGGCGCAACCCGGAGGAGCTGCAGGCCCAGTACCATCGTTTGCTCTGTCGCCCAAACAACGTGGGCGATCTGATTGCCAAGGGTGGCTTCGCACCAGAGTGGCAGGCTCCCGCCCACCTCCGTCACAGCAAGTTTGGCAAGTTTGTGTCCCGCAAGGGCAGCTTTGCGCATCGGATGCATGGGTCCACCCCGGGCAGCAGTATGTTGCTACACAATGGCGTATATGAGGAGGCACCCACCGACATCAAATGCGTCTCTATGGGCTTCGATGCGAATGCCGTCGACTTCCCCGAGGTGTCCGCCGATCTGCGTCGATGTATCATCGGAGCCTGTGTGGGCTCAAACGTGGCGCGCTGGCTGATGGCGGCTATCTCCTCCGCGTCCAAGGACGAGAGCGCTCTTCCAAGCATTCACACCTTCCCCCACAAATGGATCTTCGACTCTGGAGCTACCTCACACATGGTGGCGCGGTACGAGGAATACTCCGACTATCAGACCATACCGCGCCGATGGATCAGCGGCTTGGGCGCCTACGCTGTGGGTACCGGTACAGTCCATATCAGCATGCGAGCCGTCAACGGCGATACATCCTGCAGCACCCTGCACAACGTTCTTCATGTGCCCGATCTAGCTTCCCGCACCAATAACGAGGTGCTTCGTCTCTTCAGTGCGCGGCAGGCGCAGGATGCCAATGCAGCCCTACAGATAGTCATGACAGCGCGCAACAGCGCCATGCAGATCTCCGATGCCGTAACCATTCCCATCGAGAATGACGGGCGCTTATTTGACCTGCACAGTCACGTGCTCCGTCAGGGACGGCGTCAACGTCATGGTAGTCCGGTGGAAGCTACCACAGCCCTCTCCGCAACACCCTCTAGCGCGTTACCATCTGACAACATGTTGTGGCATGCACGCCTCGGTCACATCCACGAGCGCGCCATGCACCGAGTTACCCATGGGGGACGCAATGCCGGCCTGCGTCATACCAGCCTTCCGTTATGCAAGTCATGCGCAATCGTCAAATCCACTGTGGCCCCGATACCGCGCATCTGTCATGAGAAACCAACTGTGCCATTCTCTCTCGTTGGGAGCGACATCTGGGAGCTGCGCACTCCTTCGTTGCAAGGCCACACGTACTGCTGTGGGTACGTCGACTACGCGACATCCCTGGTGTGCTTGTTCTTCTGCAATTCCCGAAATGTGCTACCGCTACTCTGCGTTCATTCAACACCATGGTGGTAAGCTATGACCATTCAATCGCAGCATTGCGTCTGGACAATTCTCCGAACCTCAAGAACCGCAGCAGCGGGCAGCGGCAGCTGGCACGCGGCGTGCCAGTTGCGGTGGCGGAGTCGATCAAGACGAGCACGAACCGGGAACACGCGGGTAATGATACGGGGTATTTATCCTTATTTGCACTCTGCCCTTTCGTCCTAACGAAAGCCGCGACGATACTGCATGCGATTGATGAGGGTGGGCGGTGGCGGTTATCAGCTATACGGACTGAGGCGGCACAATTTCCTGCATCGTCCAGCAGGCGGCGCGCACGCTCTCGGGCGGGCGAACTGGGCAGTGACGACTGCTAATAAAAGCGCGGGTCTCCGTCAGCATCGCGGCGGCGGCGGGTGCTGCCGGCTGCCGCGTCCTGAGCAGTGCAGTGGCGGCCCTTCGTGCGACCCTCACGACGCTGCGCAACGTCTTCTTTCGCTTCGCCCTCGTGACAGGACTTGATGACACTCACCTAAGAAGGGGGCAGGTGGCGGCTGTATCGGCCGCCATGCTGTCGCTGGACGAGTGGAAGGTGGTGGCGGAGCACCTGTGCGGCGCCCACCGCGACACCTGGCGCGGCGTCCTGCGCCGCGTGTGGCGGGCGGCGCGCGATGGCGTGGACCGCGCGACTGCCGCTGTTGACGAACACTGGTCGAAGCAGGTGATCAACTGGTCCACTGAAGTGTAAGTGAGCCCATCTAGCTTATAGGCAGATCAGCCTGATGATAATATATTCGTAATAGTGCAGTATAAACTACGGCTACTGCGCAGAAATGATTGAATGTACTGGTACTATCAAGTGACATATACTGGACCTGCAGAGCAAGACAGGTGTGAGGCATGTGAAGACATGCCTCATATAACACTTCATCACACACCCAGATTTCTGAGAGGTGTCCGACTGAACCTGAATAGCCTTTTAGATATTGGAACCAGATCAAGAAGCATGAGAAATGGACAGATGAGCAGATGGAGCATGCCCCTAGCAAGGGCATTCTGCAGATGAGAATATAATGGGACATTTCTCATCATTTGTAATTACAATATTCTGATCCCACAGACTCTGTCCCAACAGCAAGCTAGGAATTCTCCGAACATCTAGAGGTTATGGCTAGCTACACGACTCAAAGCTTCCACTGCTTCTAGCCTGCTGTTCAGTTCTTCGTGCCTGTGTGCCTGTGTGCCTGGAGCTGTGTGCTCGCCTACTTCGTGCCAGCTTTGTGCTTACTTTGTGCCAGCAGCTTCGCTGCTAAGGAGGGGAAACTGTGTGCCTCTCTCAAACGACTTGTCAAACCCCTGGCCAGCTCTCTCTCGGCAAAACTCGACCGTTCTCTACCTGAGAAGCAACCCAGCTCCGAGCTCTTCTGCCCCCTTCTCAGCCCCACTCAGCTCCACTCTCTGATTGTGGCTGTGACAACCGATCGTCTCAACTTTGGCAAAGCCCCCCCCTGTCAGTCTCTCCGACTGTGTACCTGACTCCCTTGCATCATGTCTCTCCCTGCTAAACTCAAGCTCAAGGAGGCCAAGTACCTGGAATTTCAGGAGGTCAATGATGCTCGCCTCCTCGTGATCTGGTGCATCTCTGTGAAGCGCCACATCCGCGGTGTTCCTGGGTACCGCAACATCTTCAGCGCCAATGACACCACTGTTGATGACGCGCATCACAATGAAGCTGTCAGCTTTATGGCTTCCCTACTGCTAGATAATCAAGCCAAGGGCATCGTGCTCAAGGCCGCTGATCGCGCCAATGAGACAGCAGGCGGACGCGCGGCGCTCAAGGCCTTGCAGGAACTCCGCGCTTCATACCTTCCAGATGAACGTACCCTTCTCGCTCAACTGAAAGCGTCACTGAATCATGGTCAGAGTACTCATGAAAATCTCCTTGACTTCATGACCCGGCTGGAGGACCTACAGATTGCCATCAAAGACTGTGGTGCGGCTGTCTCTGATGACGACATGCTTGTATCCCTGCTCAATGGCATGCGCACTGAAGAGGCCACTATCCGAGCAGTGGTGAAGGGGGACCCCACTGTCACCACCTTCGAGCTGGCCAAGGCAAAGATCAGGACTGTCCAAGACCACAGCATCAGTATGGAGCAACCTGGCGCTGCCTTTGCTGCCTTTGCGCCAACTGGGGCGACTTCCTACGCTGCCCTCCAAGCCCGCGTAACTGAGCTGGAAGCTGAGAAGAAGAAGGCCGAGGCTGCAACCCGCAAGTCCGAGGTAGACGAACTGAAGGCTATGGTGGCTGCAATGCAGTCCCAGCACAACGCTGGAGGCGGCGGCAGTGCACTGCGCTTCAATTCGCAGAACCGCCGCTGCTACAACTGCAATGCCATCGGACATTTGGCCCGTACCTGCCCCAAGCCCGACAAGAGGAAGACAGCAGGAGAAGGCCGCCCAAGGCTTGCACCTGGTTCAGAGGAGCCGCCCGCCAAGGAGTTTGGAGCACTGTCGTTCCACATGGCGCTACTTGCCAGCGCCACACCTGAGCTCCCACCCATGCCTACTGACGCTTGGTCCGTGATGCCTACTAGCCGTCGCACTATGATCAGGGCAGCGCTGCCACCCCCGCTCAGCTCTCACAACCCGTTCGGTTCCCTCACCTTCTCCGATGACACCGCTGGCCCAGACGATGAGCCTACCCTCCTGGAGGAGCGCGAAATGCGAGACGCCATCGCCGTTGTGTCAGCTGAAGAGCAAGCTATTGCTGCCGCCGTTGCGGCAGTCGCTGAGGAGGAAGCTGCGGAGCGTGCCGCCATTGCTGACGTTGCAGCCTTCATCGCAGCCGGCCCTGCGGCCATGACTGTGGCCCGCACAAGCAAGGCGACCATCCTGCCTAACGACGTTGCCATGCGCAGAGCTATCATCACAAATGATCCCACCCCATGGCCTGCTGACTGGCTGCACTCGGCCGCCCACCGCTTGGGTAAGGCACCAGTCCCGATGCCAACTGTGACGCACGTCGTACCTGCTTCTCGCTTCAACGCGTCGACCAGCAGTGGCATGTCTTCTGACTGCAGCCGCCTGAGCGATCATGATCTCGGGCACGACAGCGCCGATGATGACGAAGCTATGCTGGTGGATTTCCAGCGTCACTGGGCGCCGGCTGCACTTGCAGCACGTGGCTTCGCTCCTGCTGATGATCTGACATTGTCACCCGTATCTGACGACACTGGCTGCGAGAACAACAGCGCTCCTGGGCTTATTAGCGACGACAGTATCAGTGACAATGACTTCTCCCAGCACGCAAGCACAGCCTCGCTCTGTGGCATACCCACTACTCAGCCGCACACGACTGACAGCGTCTTCCCCGACTCTGACAACATGCCGCACCTGGGCCCAGACAGCACTGATGATGACAAGGCCGTCTCGATCGGTCGCCGCTCCTCCTCGTTGGGCGCACGCAGCAATCCCAGCACCCGTGCATTAAAACTTCACCGCCGCGCCATTCATGCCACTGCCCGCACCTTCACAGCGTGGCCCAATGCCAGCCTCCCTGGGATTTCCCCAACTGCGCCTGCTGTCATGCGCAACATATATCTGGACGATGCCGTGGACTCCTTTCGCCTCGTGCCCCGCGATGCCGTGTCCATTCAAAATCCATCGACGCAGCATGTTGCTGCTCCCGAGGGCGTCTCATCCAGTAACGCCAGGCTCTCCATGACCAAGAGTGCACGTCGTCATCGCAATCGCCGCTCAGCTCGTCGCCTTCGAAAGCGCGACCCCTTTGCCATCGGGGGCACCAAGCTCTTTGCAGCCACCACCCCAGTTGTCATCCCCTCGCCCCCTCCCAACGCTATCGACCAACTGGAGACTGCTCTGGCGGCCGCTGAACAGCGTTGTTTCCTGGGAGAGGCAGCGCCACTGCCGTCCATCCGCCACGTTCGTGCCGACCCTGCAGCACTGATGCCCCACCATCCACTCCATGTTGTCATCCTCTGCGCAGGAGCCACATTTGGCGTCATTGACGGACTCTGTGCAGCCGGACACTGCATTGCTACCATCACACTCGTGGAGAATGACGCCGCAGTGCGTGCTGCCGGGATCCTGGAGCTCAACAGAGTCCGTGCAAAATGGACTGCGCTCATCTCATATGATGCGATCGCCAATGCCTACGATCGCCTCCCCACTCATGACGTCCAACTCCTCACCACAGACATGTTTGCCGCACTTCCGCGTGTGGACCTTCTCGTGGCGACACCTCCGTGTCAGCCGTTCTCATCAGCTGGGAGGAATCAAGGCCTGCATAACCAGCGAGCCAAGCCCTTCTATGCCGTCTGCCGTCTCGTCAAGCAGCTCAACCGCGCACAGAGCGGTGTTACCTACGTCATCGAGAATGTCGCTGGAGCCGGGCGTTTCCCTGCCATTCGCGCGGCCCTAGGGGACCCTGTCCTGGCCCGAGCACACGAGCTCGGATCATCATCCCGCCGCGACACCCTACTCTGGACCAACGCGCGCGACCCGGACGCCCTGCAGGCCCACTACCATCGTTCGCTCCGTCGCCCGACCAGCGTGGGCGATCTGATTGCCAAGGGTGGCTTCGCACCGGAGTGGCAGGCTCCCGCCCACCTCCGTCACAGCAAGTTTGGCAAGTTTGTGTCCCGCAAAGGCAGTTTCGCGCACCGGATGCATGGGTCCACCCCGGGCAGCAGTATGCTGCTACACAATGGCGTGTATGAGGAAGCACCCACCGACATCAAATGCATTTCTATGGGCTTCGATGCCAACGCTGTCGACTTCCCTGAGGTGTCCGCCGATCTGCGTCGACGTATCATTGGAGCGTGTGTGGACTCAAACGTGGCGCGCTGGCTGATGGCGGCCATCTCCTCCGCATCCAAGGACGAGAGCGCTCTTCCTAGCATTCACACCTTCCCCCACAAATGGATCTTCGACTCTGGCGCCACCTCACACATGGTGGCGCGGTACGAGGAATACTCCGACTATCAGACCATACCGCGCCGATGGATCAGCGGCTTGGGCGCCTACGCTGTGGGTACCGGTACAGTCCATATCAGCATGCGAGCCGTCAACGGCGATACATCCTGCAGCACCCTTCACAACGTTCTTCATGTGCCTGATCTCGCTTCCCGCACCAATGACGAGGTGCTTCGTCTCTTCAGTGCGAGGCAGGCGCAGGATGCCAATGCAGCTCTTCGGATAGTCATGACAGCGCGCAACAGCGCCATGCAGATCTCCGATGCCGTAACCATTCCCATCGAGAATGACGGGCGCTTATTTATCCTGCACAGTCACGTGCTCCGTCAGGGACGGCGTCAACGTCACGGTAGTCCGGTGGAAGCTGCCACAGCCCTCGCCGCAACACCCTCCAGCGCATTACCAGCTGACAAAATGTTGTGGCATGCGCGCCTCGGTCACATCCACGAGCGCGCCATGCACCGAGTTACCAATGGGGGACCCGATGCCAACCTGCGTCATACCAGCCTTCCGTTCTGCAAGTCATGCGCAATCGTCAAATCCACTGTGGCCCCGATGCCGCGCATCTGTCATGAGAAACCAACTGTGCCATTCTCTCTCGTTGGGAGCGACTTCTGGGAGCTGCGCACTCCTTCGTTGCAAGGCCACACGTACTGCTGTGGGTACGTCGACTACGCGACATCCCTGGTGTGCTTGTTCTTCTGCAATTCCCGACAATGTGCTACCGCTACTCTGCGTTCATTCAACACCATGGTGGTCAGCTACGGCCATTCCATCGCAGCATTGCGTCTGGACAACGATACAGCCTTCCGCGGTCAAGCATATGTGTCCGCCTGCGACGCCCTAACCATTCGCCGCACATATGCAGCACCATACAGCCAGTTCCAGAATGGGCTGATGGAGCGCACCTGGCGCACCCTCAGCCAATGGGCTCGCTGTATGCTGGACTACGCCAGCCTCCAAGACACCTACTGGGAGTTCGCCATGTCGGTCGCAGCCTACATCTATAACCGCACCTTCCGCCGTGGAGTTCATGGAATTCCACTTCACCTCGTGACTGGCGCCCTCCCAGACTTGCGCCATCTCCGTGTGTTTGGCTGTGATGCCTATGCGCACGTTCCCCGCAGTACCCGGCACAAGGCTGCCCCTTCCGCCCGCCAAGGTGTCTTCGTTGGATACTCCACAGACTCGCCGGCATGGCTTGTGTACTTTCCCGCCACGCGCTCTGTTGTGGCCAGTCGATCCGTCACCTTCGATGAAACTGATCGCTCCACGCCCTGCACCCTGGAGCACCCCGATTCATGGCCGTCTGCAGCCCCTCAGGAGGGGATGACTACAGAGTCAGGAGGGGCCACAGCCGCCAAGACAGGAGGGGCTGTGCCCCGAGCAATATGCCCTACCTGCTCGGCATCAACTCACTCCGTGGAACTCCCACCAGCATGGAAGCCCGCTCGCGTCTGCAACATGACAATACCATCCGATGTCAGCGAATCCGACAGCTGCAGCGACAGCAACTCTATCGAGCACCACCGTGTACGCACTCCGCCCACGCCTCAGCCACCAGCAGCGCCACCAGCAGAAGGACCAACACCTCAGCCACCTACCCCAGCTATACCTCCCAGCACCCGTCCGCAGCCCCCAGCTCAGACAACCGCACCCCCCGACTCCGCTGCAAACCTGAACCGGCCGCAGCGCAGCAGACATGCCCCCGGTGTATACGATCCCTCCAATGACAGCACCGTACCACGAGGGGCCACCTACGCAGCTGTGGTTCAAGAAGACTTCATCCGCAACATCGACCCGTGTGAATGGGTACTACTGGCGGGCGAAGCACCTGGCGACCCGCTGACCTACACGGAGGCCATGAACTCGTCTCTGGCTGCCTGGTGGCTGGAGGCAATGCACCAGGAGTACAACTCGCTGGACTCAAGGCGCACGTGGGAGCTGGTGGTCCTGCCCGGTGGACGCAAGGCTGTCAAGTCCAAGTGGCTGTACAAGACCAAGCACAACTCGGATGGCACAACTGCGAGATACAAGGCTCGCGTGGTAGCTAAGGGGTTCTCACAGGTCGAGGGCATCGACTACACCGACACCTTCGCACCCACCGTGAAGTTCACAACCCTGCGAGTCATTTTTTCCATTGCCGCCCACCATCGACTTCACATCGAACAGACCGATGTGGACTGCGCGTTCCTGTACGCGGATCTGAGCGAGGAGATATACATGGAGCAGCCCCGCGGCTTTGAGCAGTATGGACCTAATGGCGAGAAGCTGGTGTGCAGACTAAGGAAAGCCGTTTACGGTCTAAAGCAAGCACCCCACAACTGGCACAAGCTACTCAATGACTACATGACATCACAACACTGTCGACAACTGCGGACCGATCCTGGTGCCTACGTCTTCCGGAGCAGCGATGGCGGCATTCTGGGCATTATCGCAATCTACGTGGACGACATCATCATTGTCAGCAACTCGCGCCCCTGGATCGCCCACTTCAAGCAGGCACTCGGACAGCGCTTTGACATCAAAGAGCTGGGCACCTGCTCATGGCTGTTGGGCATGAAGGTGGAGCATGACCTGACAGCCGGCGTGATCAAGATTCATCAGTCCAAGTACATCCATGACATGCTGGAGCGCTTCGGTATGAGTGACTGCACCCCCGCACATATCCCAAGTACTGGCAAAGACCCGAGGGCGTCAACCGCACTAGATGACAGCGCCACCACCACCTACCGGAGCCTCGTTGGAGCACTGCTGTACGCAGCAGTTGCAACACGTCCTGACATCGCGGAGGCCGTCTGCCGCCTATGCCGATTCATGACATCAGCAACTCAGGCACACATGGAAGATGCACGACACTGCCTCCGGTACCTGAAAGGAACTCATGACCGGGGACTGACTTTCGGAGGAGAATGCGAGTTTCGTCTTCATGGTTACAGCGATGCTAACTTCCCAACAACGTATCCCAGTCAGTGCAAGTCGACCAGCGGTTATGTATTCTTTCTTGCAGGAGCAGCCGTCAGCTACCTATCCAAGCTTCAGCCATTGGTAGCACTCTCGACAGCAGAGGCAGAATATATAGCGCTTTGTGTCACAGCGCAGGAGGCAATGTTCTTGAGGCAGATGCTATCAGAACTGGGATTCAGGCAGGACGGCGCCACAGCAATCGGAGAGGACAACCAGGCATGTATTACAATCGCCACCAACGACGTGACCTCAGCCCGGACCAAGCACCTGGACCTCCGACTTCACTTCGTGCGAGATGCACAACGCTCTAAGAAAATCAAGATGTACTATGTGCCCACTGCTGACATGCTGGCTGACACCTTCACGAAGCCACTTGCGTCCCGCCAGCAGTTTGAGGCCTTGAACTCGCGCATCATGAACTACAATATTGTACCTGCAACCAGTGAGGAGGGGTGTTGACGAACACTGGTCGAAGCAGGTGATCAACTGGTCCACTGAAGTGTAAGTGAGCCCATCTGGCTTATAGGCAGATCAGCCTGATGATAATATATTCGTAATAGTGCAGTATAAACTACGGCTACTGCGCAGAAATGATTGAATGTACTGGTACTATCAAGTGACATATACTGGACCTGCAGAGCAAGACAGGTGTGAGGCATGTGAAGACATGCCTCATATAACACTTCATCACACACCCAGATTTCTGAGAGGTGTCCGACTGAACCTGAATAGCCTTTTAGATATTGGAACCAGATCAAGAAGCATGAGAAATGGACAGATGAGCAGATGGAGCATGCCCCTAGCAAGGGCATTCTGCAGATGAGAATATAATGGGACATTTCTCATCATTTGTAATTACAATATTCTGATCCCACAGACTCTGTCCCAACAGCAAGCTAGGAATTCTCCGAACATCTAGAGCCGCCACGGAAGCAAACTGCGGCGCCCGGATCGACATATGAGTGGGTGGAGGGACAGGTCCGGGCCTTGTTGGTGGATGAGAAGGACTACCGGGTGGTGAAGGACCGAGGGTGGCAGCGGCGGGCTGGAAGCTGAGCATGCTGAAGTGTGGCGCGCATTCCCGAGGCTGGCAGCTGAACTTTTTTACATGACAGGTGGCCATCATTATTATCGCTGTCTTAAGACGAGCTAGCTACAAATGCGGGGCATGCATGACATCATACTAGGGAAGGGGGAGTAATATAAAATGCTGGCACGTAGCAACAGGCAGAGTGTCAACAAGCAGAGCAGTCAAGCTGGTGAACAGCTGAGAGCCAGTCAAGTCTTGTCTTCAACCATTCTGATACTTGCCGTTCAGGAGATCTGCTCAGGCTACTCAGGCTATTATTATGGCGTTCGCATGTGACACTTGGCGTACTTCTTCCCGCTGCTGCACGGACATTTCTGCTTTGGTCCAGTCTCCCGAATGGCTGTGTCGCACCCTTTCAGCCACTGCATGCATTCCGTGGCGGAGCCTCGCTGCCCAAGGCGCATCAGCTGCTCCGCACTGACCCGCAACATGTCACGCAATGCAAAGACGTCCTTTATGTCGTAGCGGGCCCATGACATCATGTTGCACATGCTCCGTGCGGTTGAGACTGTGTCCGGATGGTGCAGTCCTAGCCTCTCTGCGCGAATGCTGAGGGCTCTCTCCATGTGCAGATGAGCAGCAATGTATTCTTTCTTCTCTGCCAGAAGAGTCGCCAGGTTGTGCAGGGAGGCGGCGGTGTCAGGGTGGCGGGGCCCCAGCTGCTGCTCCCTGATGTCCAGCGCCCTCTCCATCAGCGGCTGGGCGGCGGCGTAGTCCCCCTTGGCCCGGTGCAGGCCAGCCAGGTTGTTGAGGGAGGCGGCGGTGGAAGGGTGGCGGGGCCCCAGCTGCTGCTCCCTGATGTCCAGCGCCCTCTCCATCAGCGGCTGGGCGGCGGCGTAGTCCCCCTTGGCCCGGTGCAGGCCAGCCAGGTTGTGCAGGGAGGTGGCAGTGTCAGGGTGGCAGGGCCCCAGCTGCTGCTCCGTGATGTCCAGCGCCCTCTCATACAGCGGCTGGGCGGCGGCATAGTCCCCCTTGGCCTGGTGCAGCCGAGCCAGGTTGTTGAGGGAGGTGGCGGTGGAAGGGTGGAGGAGGCCCAGCTGCTGCTCCCAGATGTCCAGCGCCCTCTCATACAGCGGCTGGGCGGCGGCATAGTCCCCATTGGTCTGGTGCAGGTCGGCCAGGCTGTTGAGGGAGGCGGCGGTGTCAGGGTGGCGGGGCCCCAGCTGCTGCTCGCAGATGTCCAGCGCCCTCTCATACAGCGGCTGGGCGGCGGCGTAGTCCCCATTGGTCTGGTGCAGCTGAGCCAGATTGTGCAGGGAGGCGGCGGTGTCAGGGTGGCGGGGCCCCAGCTGCCCCTCCCTGATGTCCAGCGCCCTCTCATACAGCGGCTGGGCGGCGGCGTAGTCCCCATTGGTCTGGTGCAGGGCAGCCAGGTTGTTGAGGGAGGCGGCGGTGTCAGGGTGGCGGGGCCCCAGCTGCTGCTCCCTGATGTCCAGCGCCCGCTCCATCAGCGGCTGGGCGGCGGCGTAGTCCCCATTGGTCTGGTGCAGCTGAGCCAGATTGTGCAGGGAGCCGGCAGTGTCAGGGTGGCGGGGCCCCAGCTGCTGCTCCCTGATGTCCAGTGCCCTCTCATACAGCGGCTGGGCGGCAACGTAGTCCCCCTTGGCCTGGTGCAGCCCAGCCAGGTTGCCCAGGCAGGCGGCGGTGTCAGGGTGGCGGGGCCCCAGCTGCTGCTCGCAGATGTCCAGCGCCCTTTCATACAGCGGCTGGGCGGCAACGTAGTCCCCCTTGGCCTGGTGCAGCTGAGCCAGGCTGTTGAGGGAGGTGGCGGTGGAAGGGTGGCGGGGCCCCAGCTGCTGCTCCCTGATGTCCAGCGCCCTTTCATACAGCGGCTGGGCGGCGGCGTAGTCCCCCTTGTCCTGGTGCAGCCCCGCCAGGCTGTTGAGGGAGGTGGCGGTGGAAGGGTGGCGGGGCCCCAGCTGCTGCTCCATGATGTCCAGTGCCCTCTCCATCAGCGGCTGGGCGGCGGCGTAGTCCCCCTTGGCCTCGTACAGATGAGCCAGGTTGCTGAGGGAGGTGGCGGTGTCAGGGTGGCGGGGCCCCAGCTGCTGCTCGCAGATGTCCAGCGCCCTCTCATACAGCGGCTGAGCGGCGACGTAGTCCCCCTTGGCCTGGTGCAGGGCAGCCAGGTTGTTGAGGGAGGTCGCAGTGCCAGGGTGGCGGGGCCCCAGCTGCTGCTCCATGATGTCCAGCGCCCTCTCATACAGCTGCCCGGCAGCGGTGTAGTCCCCCTTGGCCTTGTGCAGGTGAGCCAGGTTGCCAAGGGAGGCGGCGGTGTGAGGGTGGCGGGGCCCCAGCTGCCCCTCCCTGATGTCCAGCACCCTCTCCATCAGCGGCTGGGCGGCGGCGTAGTCCCCCTTGCCCTGGTGCAGCTGAGCCAGGTTGTTGAGGGAGGTGGCGGTTGAAGGATGGCGGGGCCCCAGCTGCTGCTCACTGATGTCCAGCGCCCTCTTCAGAAGGCCCTCCGCCCCCGCCAGATCTCCCATTCTCAAATGCAGAAAGTTCCCCACACCATCCAGCAGCCATGCCAGCTCCAGGCGCTCCTCCTCCTGGCCTCTCGTCATGTCACCTTCACTGCCCGCCATTGTCACAAAATGCTGAGCGCAGGGCAGCCACTCCTTCTTCCGCTTCACGCCCACATGGGGATCCCCACAGTAGCAATGCGCCAGCGCTCTGCGCACTGCCATTGACGCTTCTGCGGCTTCCCCAGCAAACAGCTTGAGTGCACACGACTGGAACACGCCGTGCATGGCCAACGCCTTGCCGCCCGGCAGCACCTCCAACAGGTTGCCACAGGCCTCCACTGCCGTCAGCGCCTCCGCCAGCTGCTCCGTCAGTCCCTCCCCCACCGGATCCTCTGCACCTGGAGCTGCTGAGTCCTCGGCACAGGCATCTCTCTCCTCAAGCACCGCCTTTGCCGCCAGCACTTCCGCCAGGTCATCTGCCTCTCTCCCCGCATCACCCTCCTGCCCAACGCCGGCCGCCGCGTCCACCTCCAGGCCGACCTCATGGTCATGTCGTTGCTGCTGCTGCGGCAGCGGCTGCTCCTCCTCCCAGCTAGATCTGCTTGCCACCAATGATCTCAGCGCCTCCGACAGGCTCTCCATGAGCTTCCCCTTTGGCTCTTCACTCTGAGGCACCTTGGGCTTCCACTCCTCGACCATCCGCTCCATTGCCAGCCTGCGCTCCTCCGCAATCCTGCCCTCCTCCGCAGCCAGGCGCTGGGCAATGTGTCCTGCCATGCCCAGCCCCTCCTTGGCGTCCCACCTCACTGCCACCTCTGCCAGCAGCGACACCGGGATGCCCGCCGGCTCCAGCAGCGCACATACTGCCAGCAGTCGCTCCGCCGAACGCACCACGCCAGCGCCCCTCCGCTCCTCCAGCCGGCGCATCCACAGCTTCATGCTGCCCATCGGCCCGCCCAGCATGTAGTCCCGGCTGTTGACGCCCTCCAGGCAGCTGCCAGCAGCATCGCGCAGCTCAGCCGCGACCTCCAGAAACGGCTTTGAGCGGTTTCCGATGATGGCCGCCACTTCCGCCACCATGATGGGCAGCCCGCCCACCAGCGGGCCCGACAGCAGCGCCTCCACCTCCTCCCTCGGCTGCAGGTAGGCCTCCACCTCTGCCTCTTTCCCCCTAACCAGCCTCACCAGCAGCCGCACTGAGCTCTCCACGCTCAGATCCGGCAGCCGGATGGCGCTCTCCTCCGGCAGCCCCAGGTCCCGGGTGGCCGTCATCAGCAGCTGCCCGCGGCCCTCTGGGATGTAGCGCCAGATGTCCGCCGCCTTCACCGCCACATCGTCCACCAGCGCGCACCACATGTCGTGGGAGCGCAGGTACACGCCCAGCTTGGTCAGCGCCTCGTCCGCAGAGTCGTCGCGCTGCACCCTCACTCGTGGCTCGGACCGCGCAAACGCCTCCAGCCCCAGGCGCAGCGCCGCCTCAGCGCTGCCCTGCAGCGACAGCACCGCCGTGAAAGCTCCCGGCGCCGCCTTGTGCACAGCCAGGTTGGCCAGCGAGGTCTTGCCGGTGCCGGAGGTGCCCCACAGCACAGTAGAGCGCGCCTCTGGGGGCGCCTCCTCCGCCCTCAGCCGTTCTACCAGCTGATCCAGGACAGCCTGCCTTCCACTGGCCTCGATGCAGCTCTCATCGATGATCCGCTTGCGAGTCAGCAGTGGCCGCTCTGCGCTGCTGGCCAAATGCGGGAGCAGGGTGTCTGCAGATTTGCGGATCTCGAAGCTGATGTCAGAGGGCAGGTCTGTCTGCAGGGCACCATGCAGCCAGGCGGTGCGCCGCCGGCTCACTTCCCGGATGGCATCATCAGCAGGCAGAAACGCCGCCAGCAGCTGGTCACAGGCCTGCTGAGCCAACAGCGCGTCGTCAAGTGTGGGAGGCTCACTGCTGCTGTGGTGACAGAGCGCGCGACATGCCTTGAGGGCAATTAAGGCTGACATGCTGGAGTGTGCGCCGGGCCAGCCTGTCTCTGTGTTGATGTTGGCATCGACAATGTCGCGAAGGAGCGGAAAGGCCTTGAACCCGCGCGCCGCCTCGGGCAGACAGTAGCCGATGTAGGTTGCCAGTCCAACTGCGTTGTTAAAGTTGGCCAGGTCGCTCTTTTTCCTGGGGAAGTCTTCTGGCCCGGGGAGCTTTGCCTCCCGCTGCAGCGCTCTGACGGCCGGGATCAACCCGCTCTCCACTGCCAGCAAGCTCAGCTGCAGCAACAGCTTGGGAATGCTGCCGGTGTCTCGAAGAAAGGTTGCGTCGTCGCCTGAGCCGCCACCGTTGAGGCTGCGGGACTCATCCAGCAGCTCTGACAACACCTCATCATTGCATGCCTCAGGCCCCAGCATCGGCGCCAGGCTGGCCATCAGCCGGTGCGCAGTGCCCACGCCCTCGACGAGTTTCCCCACAACAGGTAGCTGATCGCCATGGCCCGCCTCGTACGGGTGCGCCTGCACGCTGCGCAGGAAGAGGAGCTCGTCGAAGTCGTGGCGCAGCTGATGGCTGGCGTCATCGAGCTGCTGCAGGCCCAACTCCGGAAGCACCAGCTCCGCCAGCCACTGAGGCCGCTTCCATATCTGACCCAAGGTGTTGAAGTCCCAGGCGGTGTTGTCGTCCTCCGGCAGGTTGGCGGCGGCATCTCGACCCAGCGTGGATGTCAGCCCAGCCCGCCAGCCGTCGGCGGCGTTGGCGTACAGCTTCTGCGCCAGCCGCCGGGTGAGCGGCGTGAGCCGCACCTCGCAGCGGGCGAGCGCGGCGGCCAGGCAGTGCCAGGCGAGCTCGTACGGGGCCGCCTCGAGCGGGACGGCGTAGATCGACGGCGGCATGCTCGACGCCTGTTAATCGGAGAGTCGGAGCAGGGTTACTTGTCAGAGTTGGACCGACGCCATTCGACGGCGGACGTCGACGGGCGGCCCTAGGGCCGGGGTTGTTCAGGTGTGAGGTTTGTTCAGGTCGGGACGAGCTCTAACGAGTATCCGCAGTACGTACCTTTTCCAGCCTGAGGACGCGCGCCGGAGACGGGTAGAAGTGGACTAGGGGCGTGTGGGCAGCAGGCGACACAAGTATCCTGAGGGGGTAGCTGCGGATATGTGAAGGGCTCGAATCACGGTGGCGAACGACTTATGCGAGAAGGTGAGTCTGTGTGCGAACGTCGAGTGGGTAGTTGTCGCTTGTCTGTGTTTATTGCGCTGTCTCGTGCTGAGCTTGCGGCATGCTGCTGCCGGCGGGCTGGCACACGCGGCTATGCGGCGGCGCTGCTACCGTACAGGGTACCTGTATTAGTAAATTCCTTCTGGTTACAGGGTGTAAGGATACCGCGCAAAACGCACCAGGCACTGGGTACCCACATGGGGATTTGTGTGGTACAGATCCTTACACTCCACCCCCCTTAGGATGGAGGACCTCCTCCAGCAACGTTTCGGCTTGGATTCGGTGGCGATCCGCATTGGCGCTGGGTCATCCAACATTGCGGGATATCATATATCATATTATATGTTTCTCCGCGGGATCGAACCCGGATCCAATGCGTGCGTAGAAGCACCAACTGTAAGGATACTGCGCAAAACGCACCCGGCACTGGGTACCCACATGGGGATTTGTGTGGTACATATCCTTACACAGGGAGAGCTGTATTAAGAGGCATATCATACGGACATCGCGTCATCAGATAATCCTTGTCATCATCTACCGTTCGCGCACCGCGGGCTGCCACGTCGACAACGCTAACGCATGACAAGAGATGTGATTCATACGGACAAATATCAAGATGCGTTGGTCTGTCATCAGATATCGCAAGAAATCGACCGGCGCTTCTAGTTCCGCCGCCGCCATCGGGCCCGCAAACACCATCTTTTCCCTCGTGTCTCTCGCCCCGTCCGTCCCGCCCATCCACACTGGACAGTCATGGAGCGTCCCAGCTTTGCCGTAGACGAAGTTAAAGGGCTTGCACTTACCTACGGCAACGCGCAGTCGGAGGGCAGCGCGTACCCTCGGATGCTGGCCATTGCCGGGGCCGCACTGGACATAGACATGGACACACCGCATACAGACGAAGCGTACACCGATGAGGATGACAACGGGGCCACGCCCCATGGCCACGCGGGCGCACGCCATCCTAACCGTGCAGGCAACGAGAAGCGAGACAAGGATCAGGCACTGCGCCGGCTGTCGAGGGATGACCACGCGCGGGCGGGCGAGACGGGCGCAGCGCGGTGGCGGCGGGCGAGGCGCCAGGGCTGCGGCCGCTGCGCCCCGCCAGTGCACGGGCCTTCGCGCGTAGCTCCCGCGGCGAAACCGTGAACCCAGGGGAAACATGACCCCCCATAGTGCGGGGAGGGCGGGTCTCCCATGTGGGTTCGCCCCGCCTGGCTGTCCGTTGCGGAGATTGCTCGGTGGAGCCTGCCATGGCGTCGGCGGGTGCCGGGCAGGTAGGTAGACTGGGCGAAAATGTTTTGAAAATGGGCTGGCCGAGGCCGCTATCTGATGACGCGTGTATACTGTACACGGGGGCATTTCCATTTGGAAATGCCCCCGTGTACAGTATACACGCGGGTCTGTCATCAGATAGCGGCGCGGGGCATGTCATCAGTTACGACGTGGCACGCTCCGGTGCGAGTATTTATCCGATGACAGGATTATCTGATGACGCGATGTCCGTATGATATGCCTCTAATAGAGCGCGCTCCTGCCTTGTTACAATGTTACATATACTGACCGGAACACATCACATGTACGAGTGTACTACGCGAAACGAATGGCGCGTACAAGTAGTCGCGTAGTCGTATAGTTTTCGTTCGTCATCCGCCGCGCGAGCATCGCGGTACGAGTACATTACAGCAGGATGATGGATTTGGTTAGTCGGGGACACGGTCACACGGGGAGTCATGCGAAGGCGAAGGCAAAGTACGAAGGACTATGGATTAGCGACTAGTACGAGCGGCAAGTACAAGCACGGCAGTACTGCGGAGGCAAAGTAAGGGATCATGTACGGGTAGCAGCAGCGCGTGCGCGGCAGCGCCGTGAGCTCGCGTCAAACAGCATCAGCAATACACGTCCACAAGTCCGAGTGTGAAGGTTTCAAAAACATTCGCCACCAAGTTTATCTCCCCCGAGACATTATTATGACTCGCAACATCAGCAACAGTATTTATAAGCTTTACAGGAGCGCCTCAACGGCGCCCTCGCTCCATGGCATGGGCAGCGCAATCCAGTATCGACATAACGTTCTACTTTGCATGGGCGACATGTCCGTGTTGGGAATGGGACAAGATACTAGCGTAAACGGTAGAGGCCACTATACTTCACTTATGACTCACTGAAAATGGGACAATTTACTAGCTTTAAACCCTGTGCAGGTTTTTAGGGTTCGCGTGTACTGGCACAAAGTACATGATCACTTGGTGGCGGCGGAACGAGGCAAAGGCGGCGGGTCGAGGCAGGTTCTCCGAAGGTAGGTAGGTAGGTAGGTTGCCGCGAAGTCGAGGCAGTTCTCCGCCTCCCACACCTGTCTAACAGTTCTCGCTGAAACAAGTAGGAAGTAGGGCTGCGGGGTCAGTATGGGTTCCCCATTGCGGGCTATACACGAACTTCGCGCTGCACTTGGGGAGGTGCGGGAACTCATTCAAGATCATGAGGGAATGTTGAGCAGGGAAGTTCTCGAGATGGCAACAAGTTGTATCGGGTCTGCCGTCGGGTATGCCCGTCTCCTCGCGTGGGGCAGCCTTGCGCGATGTTGCGACCTTGGAAGAGTCGTTAAGGGGGGTGGCCAGCGCCCCCCTGCGTCTTTGGCCGAAGTAGTGGCGTCTGAAGAGGGTGCCGCAGGCAGCCCCGGTATGCAAGGCAGCGCTAAGCGTTCCGACACGGCAGTTGCAGGGGCCACACGGCCCACCCCGGCTGGGGCTGAGGTACAACCACACCATATCGGTCACTGGCTTCCTGCCGAAGACGGCCACACTGAATATGCCGACTACAAAGCGGTCAAGTCGGTAATCTCAGGCCTCTCTACTAATTGGCGGTTCTTGTATGCCTGCTCGGCGGCTACAAAGGTATGCTGCCCCTCCTCAAACAATTTCCGCGTGCAGGTAGCAATCACCTGCGGTTGAACCAACGCATACATTGCAGCAAGGCCGCCCACCTTGCGACTGGCGTCGCTTCTTTTGAGGCCGGTTGCGACTATGCGGCAGCAAGGCCAGGGGGTACGTCGCTCGTGCAGCTAGCAGTCGGGGGGATGTGGGTAGGTTGAACGCGCGATGGCGACATAAGTAGCAAGCCATAAAAATGCAAAGGTGGACAACAACATTATGTCGCAGCAAGGCCGACCACCTTGGCGACGTGTGTCGCTTCTTTTGAGGGCGGCTGCGACTCGTTGGCGGCGGGCGAGGAGATGCGTCGCTTGTGCCAGCTTTTGCACTCGGGGGCTGTGGGTCGAATGTGCGATGGCGACATTATCATTACCAAGCCGAAAACTGAAACAGCCCAGCATAGCCTTACCTCGCAGAAAGGCCGCCCACCTTGGCGACTCGCGGCGCCTCTTGCAAGCCGGCTGCGACTCGTCGGTAGCAAGGCGAGGTGGTGCGTCGCTCGTGCCAGCTTTTGCACTCGGGGGCTGTCGGACGAACGTGCGATGGCGACATAATTAGCAAGTCGGAAACTAACGAAAACAACCTAGCATAGCCTTACGGCATCGCAGTAAGGTCGCCCACCTTGGCGACTCCCGGCGCCTCTTGCGAGCCGGCTGCGACTCGTCGGCAGCAAGGCGAGGGGGTGCGTCGCTCGGTGGCTGTGGGTGGAACGTGCGATGGCGGCATAATAATTAGCAAGCCGGAAACTACATGAGCCTATAACCCATAGCCTTACATCACAGCAAGGCCGTCCACCTTGGCGACTTGCGTCGCTTCATTTGAGGCCGGCTGCGACTCGTCGGCAACAAGGCAAGGGGGTGCGTCGCTCGTGCCAGCTTTTGCAATTGGGGGTTGTTGGGTCGAACGCGCGATGGCGACATAATTAGCAAGCCGAAAACAACAGAAGCCCAGGATAACCTTACATCGCAGCAAGGCCGCCCACCTTGGCGATTGGCGTTGCTTCTATTACGGCCGGCCGCAACTCGTCGGCAGCGGGGGCAGGGAGTGCGTTGCTCGTGCTAGTTTTTGGAGTCGGGGGCTGTCAGTCGAACGTGTAATGGCGACATAATTAGCAAGCCGTATAAAAATACAAAGGTGCACCACAACATTATATCGCAGCACGGCCAACCCCCCCCCCCCCCCCCCCTCTCCACCCTGCCTTCCATCCCGCCTTTTCCGCATCTCTTACAATGGGCATGGTGGTTGTCGCGCCTTTAGCCTCCGAGCCGCTGGCATCCGGCACGCCCTCACCACCGCCTAATGCTAGCGCCAGTCCAGAGAGTGTGGCTGCCGACGCGCCGGCTCCCTGCCCGCCGCTCTCCCCCGCGTGGCTATCGCTAGGCGTAGGCAAGCCCTCGGCCGCATCGCCAGCGGCAGCCGCCAAACTCGGCGACATGTCTGCCGCTGGCGGGCCCTGCCCCTGACCCGCCACTTACTGCGTATCGGCCCAGCTAGGTCCAATGGCAAGGGCCGCCACGCGACGAGAGCGTTTGGCATGCGGGTTAAGAGCAGCGCCGCGAGGGGGTTCGTCGCTCGGGCCAGCTTTTGCGCTTGGGGTCTGCGGGGGCCAACGTGCGATGGCGACTCAATTAGCATGCCGTAAAAGTAACAAGTGCGCAACGGCAACAAAGGTGCAGCGGGTCCAACCCACCTTGGCGACATGAGGCGCCCCTGTCGAGGCCGGCTGCGACTCGGGAGCAGCGCTTCGAGTGGGTTCGTCGCTCGGGCAAGCCTCTGCGCTCGGGGTATGCGGGGCCAACGTGCGATTTCGACTCTATTAGCGAGCCGTAAAAGTAATAGGTACGCAATGGCAACACGTGCAACGGGGCCAACCCACCTCGACGACTCGCGTTGCCCTTGTCGAGGCCGGCTGCGGCTCGGCAGCAGGCACGCGAGGGGGTGCGTCAACACGACTGCCATACAATACGACTGCCACTCCGAGTACCAGGTCACCCAGGCGCGCATTGTCGCGTATACCAGCAGTAGGCGAGGATTGCTGCCCCAACCTTGTCGCTTCTTGCAAGCCGTCCACAGAGTTTGTTGTCGACTGAAGTGCGTTTCTGTGGGCGACAATGGGGTTTCCTGCGACTGCGACGAGTCCAGAAGGTGCCGGCAGTGCAGCCACCTTTATCTATGGCGGGCACTTTTGCATACATCACCAGGGTCTTAGGCTCACCCGCTGCGCCCGGCACCACTTCAGCGGTGCCCACCCCATAGTAGAGCTGGCGATCCTGCGCTCCGCCCTCTTCCTCACGTCCTGGGGAACGATGGACCAGGACCGCGGCGGCTTGAATGCAGCGGATGGGACGGACTTGTGCGGTGCTCCGGGGGAGGTGGGTGAAGAGGAAGTGACGGGAGTGGCAATAATCGGCGGCGGGATCGCTCCTCACGGCCGCGCTGGGAGCCAGCACCACCCTGCCCGCGTTTGCCCTTGCCTTTTCCCCCTTTTTGCTTCTCCCGGCCTGCACAGGCGTCACCAAAGGATTGCCGCAACTGTGAGCAAACTGTGAGGGTCGTTCGGGCCTTTTGCGGCGGGGGCAGCGGGTGCGTCGCTCGTGCCAGATTTTGCAGTCGGGAGGTATGGGTCGAATGTGCGATGGCGTATACATAATCAGCAAGTCGGAAACTAAAAAACCCAGCATAGCCTTACATCGCAGCAAGGCCGCCCACCTTGAGACTGGCGTCGCTTCTTTTGAGGCCGGTTGCGACTCGCCGACAGCAAGGCGAGGGGGTGCGTCGCTCGTGCAGCTAGCAGTCGGGGGGGGGGGGGGGGGGGGGGGGGTCGAACGCGCGATGGCGACATATTTAGCAAGCCATTAAAAATGCAAAGGTGGATAACATCATTATGTCGCAGCAAGGCCGCCCGCCTTGGCGACGTGCGTCGCCTCGGTTGAAGCCGGCTGCGACTCGTCAGCATCGGGCGAGGGGATGCGTCGCTCGTGCAAGGTTTGGGACTCGGGGGCTATCGGTGGAACGTGCGATGGCGGCATAATAATTAGCAAGCCGGAAACTGCGAAAGCCTAGCTTAACCTTACATCGCAGCAAAGCCGCCCACCCTTGCGACTGGTGGCGCATGCGAGCCGGCGGCGACTCGTCGGCAGCAAGGCGAAGGGGGTGCATCGCTCGTGCCAGCTTTTGCACTCGGGGGCTGTGGGTGGAACGTGCGATGGCGACATAATTAGCCAGTCGAAAACTAAAACAGCCTAGCATAGCCTTACATCGAAGCAAGGCCGCCCACCGTGGCGACTTGCGTCGCTTCATTTGAGGCCGGCTGCGACTCGTCGGCAGCAAGGCAAGGGGGTGCGTCGCTCGTGCTTTGCAATCGGGGGCTGTGGGTCGAACGCGCGATGGCGACATAATTAGCAAGCCGAAAACAACAGAAGCCCAGGACAGCAACTTTACATCGCAGCAAGGCCGCCCACCTTGGCGACTGGCGTTGCTTCTTTTGAGGCCGGCTGCAACTCGTCGGCAGCGGGGGCAGGGAGTGCGTTGCTCGTGCTAGTTTTTGGAGTCGGGGGCTGTCAGTCGAACGTGTAATGGCGACATAATTAGCAAGCCGTATAAAAATGCAAAGGTGCACCACACTACCACGGCATTACACCACAGCACGGCCAACCCCCTTCCCCCTCCCCCCCCCCCCCCCCCCCCCCCGCCCTCCATCCCGCCTATTCCACAGCTCTTATCGTGAGCATGGTGGTTGTCGCGCCTTTACCAGCCTCCGAGCCGCTGGCATCCGGCACGCCCCCACCCCCGCCTAATGCGATCGCAAGTCCACAAGGTGTGGCTGCCGACGCGCCGGCTCCCTGCCCGCCGCTCTCCCCAGCCTGGCTATCGCTATGCGTAGGCCAGCCCTCGCCCGCATCGCCAGCGACAGCCAAGCTCGGCGACATGTTTGCCGCTGGCGGGCACTGCCCCTGACCCGCCACTGACTGCGTATCGGCCCGGCTAGGTCCAACGGCAAGGGCCGCCACGCGACGAGAGCGTTGGGTGGGTGCACGTCGAGCAGACGCAGCCCTTGGTCGAGCGGGTCGGGCGGACCGGCTGGCAGACTCTCGAGAGGGTGGCCGCGTGCGGGGGGGAAGCGGGGGGGGAGGGGGGGGGGGGGTTGCTAGGCACCTCCATCGCGATGGGACCTACCCCAGCCTGCATGGCAGTAACCGATAGCGTGAGCTGCAAGTCTCTATAGCTGCCTACTCACCAGCCGTGCAGACCTACGCCGAAGGTAGGCGGAGTCCATTCATGTCACGGATCCGGGCGTTCGCGCCTTTTTGTGTAAGTTAAGACCCTGCATGCCTGTGTCGCGTGGGATCCTTTCCTATGAATAGTCGCTAACTGTCTGCCACGGCCCGGTTTGGGTTCTGGGCAGCCTTGGCGGTGGTGGAAAGGTATACTAGTAGCGACTAGTAGTACTGCGCAGCCCCCCCTCCACTCGAGTGGGCGGGATAAGGGATGGCGGCGGCGACGGCGAGTACAGTACTTTGCGCTGTATATGTATGTCTGTAGTACATTGTTTGGCGCGTGAGCTAGTAAATTGTCCCATTTTCAGTGAGTCAAAAGTGAAGTATAGTGGCCTCTACCGTTTACGCTATAATATTGCGCTTTTCTCGTCCGTGTTTGTCTAGCAGTAGTGATCTGAAATATATACCAACAATACAGGTAATGCAATATACCATGGCATATGAAGTAACTTGACAGTTTAATCAGCGATGCGTCGATTTTTCAGGAAATTTTAAAAGAACGGGTTCTATATCACTGGCCTACAGTTCCATGAATTGCATTGCCAACGCTTTGAAGTCCCAGCAGCGAGCGTTTGCATTGCCAACGCTTTGAAGTACCAGAGTTTTTTTTCCATTATTTTACCAACAGCGAGTAGCGAGTACCAATACCAGTGCCAGCAGTACCAGCAGTACCAGCAGCCAGTAGCGAGTACCAATACCAGCAGCGAGCGTTCGCATTGCCAGCGCTTTGAAGTACCAGATTTTTTTTTCCATTACCAGCAGCGAGTAGCGAGTACCAGTACTCATAGCCTCCCAACCGTGAGATCGTAATCGGACGGCTGTGTAATTAAGGACCGTGGGTGGGTGGGTGGGTGGATTATCCAGCGAAGCGTCGATTTTTCGGCGGTGAACTTTATTGCCGTACAGGTACCCGTATAGTGCAGCGGATCGGGCCTATAGGTGCATGACTAAAGCGCTTATCTACTGGCACGTAATACTAAGTACTATAATCCACCCATCCGCCCACCCGCCCACGGTCCTTAATACGATTACGATCTCACGTACGGTTGGGAGGCTATGAGTACTGGTACTCGCTACTCGCTGCTGGTAATGGGAGAAACAACTGGTACTTCAAAGCGCTGGCAATGTGAACGCTCGCTGCTGGTACTGGTACTCGCTACTCTCTGCTGGTAATGGACAAAAAAAACTCTGGTACTTCAAAGCGCTGGCAATGCAAACGCTCGCTGCTGGTACTTCATTCAAAGCGATGGCAATACAATTCATGGAACTGTAGGCCAGTGATACAGAACCCGGTCTTTTAAAGTTTTCTGAAAAATCGACTCATCGCTGATTCAACTGTCAAGTTACTTCATAGTACTTAGTATTACGTGCCAGTAGATAAGCGCTTTAGTCATGCACCTATAGGCCCGATCCGCTGCACTATACGGGTACCCGTACGGCAATAAAGCTCACCGCCGAAAAATCGACGCTTCGCTGGATAATGCAGCTGAATAATAAAGAACGACACGTAAATTTAAGCATCACAGAGCTAATAAACCAAACCAGGTGATAGCGCCGAGAGAATGTCCCCAGCGGGCCAAGCACAGGAAATATATCCGGTCTAAAACCTGCACATACAACATATATCAGCTGGTATTACGAACTACATACGGAATGTCTGCCCCAATCGTCAGGGCGCCGGGCTGCTTTTGTCTGCTACCACACGCAAACAATAGAAATCACAATTCAAAAGGGAGTTCATCCATGAAAACAAAGAACGTAGCGGTGATGTGAGTAGACCTGACACAATAATTAGCCGGGTACCGTAGTCTTGCAGCAGTCGATACCGCGCGATCGCAAGTTAACTTCCCCCCGGGACATCGGCCGAAGCCGCCCCAGCACTTGACCTCTTGCGCCAACTGCAGTCGTAGGTCTGGCATAGCCCGTAGACCATTGCCTCATTCGAACCCCGAAAGGCTAATGCATCAACCCGGTAGACCCGGGACACGCCGGGCCGATCTTGCCGAAATACATCTACCAAGAGTCGAACCCGGGCTCTTTCGCATAAGAGACGACCGCTCAACCGAGCGGACAAGAGATGTACCTTGTCGATCGCAAGTACCTGTACGAGTCGCTATACATGCTCCTGTCACGGCGAGCTCGCATATTCGCTATATCAACAAGCAGCATCAGCAGTCCACACTCCACAACTCCGAGTAAAAAGGAATTCAGAAACATTCGCCACGAAAGTCTTTCGCCCCCAAGACTCGGACCATCAGCTTCAGCATAAATAAGCCATGCAGAAGCGGCTCAACGGCGCCCTTCGTGGGCAGTGAAATCCAGTATCGACAGAACGCCCTACTTAGCCTGGGCGACAGCTCCGCGTTTGTCTAGCAATAGTGATTTAAAATACATACCAACAATCCAGGTAATGAACTATACCACGACATGTGCTGGAGCTAAATGATAAAGAATGCCACATAAATATCAGCAGAGCTAATAAATCAAAGCTGGTGGTAGCGCTCAGAGAGAATGTCCCCAGCGGGACAAGCACAGGAAATATGGCTGGTTTAAAACCTCTACACAAAGAAGTACCAGGTGGTACTACGAACTATATATGCCGAAATGTCTGCCCTAACCATCAGGGCGTTGGGCTGTTTGAGTAATGCCATATGATGGCGCAATCGCGACTCGGACCATCAGCAGCCCCATGAAAAAGCCATACAGAAGCGGCTCAACGGCGCCCTCCATGGACAGCGCAATCCAGTATCGACAGAATGCTTTGTATGGGCGACAGCTCTGCGTTCGTCTAGCAACAGTGATTTGAAATATATACAAATAATCCTGGCAATGAAATATACCATGGTATATGATGCAACTAAACAATAAAGAATGACACATAATTATCAGCAGAGAGCTAATAATGTTGTCTCTAATAATGTTGTATAGCCGAGAGAATGTTCCCACCGGGACAAGCACAGGAAATATTGCTGGTCTACAACCTCTACACAGAATAAGTACCAGCTGGTATTACGACCTATATATTCTGAAATGTCTGCCCCAACCATCAGGGCGCCGGACAGTTTGAGTAATGCCAAACGATGGTGCAAGCCCCATCAGTCCATCTGCTGCCGCACGCAAACAATAATTTTACAATTCAAAAGGGAGTTCGTCCATTAAAGAACAAAGAAGGCAACGACGATGTGAGTAACGACCAGAGACAATTAGCCGGGAAGTTTAATCGTCCATTCCGCTTGGTAAGAACACCATCTACCATAGGCGCGGCGCCATCACGCCATGGACACAGTGCAGGGGCCTCAGCCCAAGCAACTCCGGTCCAACGATAACATATATCAACACGCAGCTCACTTACTACTTACAATCAGCAACAGTCAACCGGTTGTGAAATGCTAACGGCAGATGAAGTATGCTGCAATGCGGACGGACCTTGTGATATACCCCGTGAGGAGCCCGCCCTGGCATCTTGTCCTCTCTTTGGAAACCTGACACAACGTTTCTCGTGTTGTTCAACTACAACTCAACGTCCATGACGTTCGCGCAGCGCCAGTTGACCGGACCTTGCTGCCGCTAAAATGTGGGGGGGGGGGGGGGGGGGGGGGGGGAGGGCTTCCGCATGCTGCTAGGGTGGCAGGCATGCGCAGCCTGTGAGAGGCTGTGTTGATTGTCGGAAACAGCAACACTAGGGGTGTTCATGTTCAGGGTGATACTCGTCCATTCAGCGGTACAGATGCGGAGGTCAAGGCCTTCAAGGCGGGCGGGCGAGGTCATGGAGACTGTGGCGCCGTTCTGCTCAGCGCCCGCAGCTCCTGCTTCACGTGGTCGTAGAAGTAGCGGCAGATGTAGCGCGCCGGCCCGTCGCCTCCCCGGCTGCGCCCCTTGCCGCCGCCGCCTGCCGGGATGCTCTGCCCGGGCGGCGCCATCACCACCTCCGCGTGGCTGCTGATGGCGGAGAGCGTCAGCCGCTCGTGCGTGTGCGCCGTGTCGAACACCTCCCCAACGTAGCCTGTGCTCGGGAGGCCAGCCCCCGGGAAGATGGTGTCCTGGAGGAGACAACACGGGCGCATTCTTCAGCATACACTACAAGGAGTCTCAGATGTGCCTTTGGCATGGGTGACGGTAGACCCAAGCCTGGCTGGCGGCGCTCACCTGGGGGTTATAGAAGCGGGTGGCGTGCATGAACTGGCTGCCGCCGCTGCGCGTGGCCTCCTCGTACAGCGCCACCACGCGCACCACCTGCACCTCGCCGTTGCCCACCTTCACCTGGACGCAGTCGCCAACCTCCACCTGCTATCCGGTTGGAGCGGATCACGCAGGGGTGTAGGCATCTCAGTGCCGAAGCTGCTGCCTGTACGGCATGGGGGCTGACAAGCCGGCACCCAGCCCCATTGCCCCATCAACAGCTTTCAACAGCAAGCCGTCTGCCCGTTATCAGGCGAGGCCACCTCACCTGCCCGCCGCCGGCTTCAAAGCCGCGGTAGAAGGAGCGGAACTGCCCCTTCATGCTGGCCAGCCCTGCGGGCGGCTCCACCGGCTCCCCGATCCACCGCAGCCGGCTGCCGCTCCCGTTCCCGCTGCCGCCCCTGCGGCCGCCCGCAGGGCGCGGGGGCGTCGGCGAAGGCGGCGGCTGCTGGCGCTGCGGGGCCGCTCGGGGCACGAGGGGTGGACGGCCCGGGGAGGGACCCGCTCGGAGCGGCGGCGCACGGGCTGGCTCGCCGCCCTCCAGGGCCGGCAGCGCGTTGTCCTGCAGCGCCTTGAGCACCCAGTCCCCCGGCACCAGTTTAGCGCCTGCGCGCTGCATGTGCCTCACGGCACGCGCCACGGCGGTCGAGTGCTCCTCCAGATGCAGCGGGTTGACCAGCACCAGGTCCACCGCCTCGCCCAGGCGCCACTCTGTGACCAGCCGGACGTATCTCAGCCCCGCCTGCTGCAGAACCTGCCGGGGCCAAGCAAAGGGACAAAGGCCACTGGTCAATACACCGCTACAATGGGCCGACCAGCACCAGTAGGACATGGGCACGTTTTCGGTGCACCTGAACTAACCCACTCACAGGTGGCAGGCGGCTCATTGCCGGACTGCATTGGCAACAGTACGAGCGGGCAGTACATTGCACAAATTTGCTGGCGGAATGCTGGGGAGACCCGTGGAATGAAACCACACAATGAATGCACGTTGGGCATCACACATATCAACCCATTGGACAGACAACACTACCACATGTCCACATGCGAACAACGTAGCGCTGCACAGGAAGGCATATAATTACGTATACGGTATATAAGTGGTGTGCATATCATGATGGCAGATGCTTGTCTACATGCACCCACAGGGCGAGAAACATGACGTTTGCACTGGATGTATGATTCCTGCGCGTCCTCGCGGGCCGCCGCACCTGCTTGAAGGTCTCCTCCCAGTCCGGCTTTCCCGCCAGGCACAGCCGGAAGGGCTGCAGGCAGCAGGGGCGGCTCCCGCGCGGCCGGTGCAGCACCTCCGCCGCGCCGGGCCCCAGGCCGCCCGCCGCCTTGTGCAGCCAGGCCGGCGTGACGACCATGCAGCCGGCGCCCAGGCCGAGCAGGTACTTCCGGGTCGTGGTGCGCGGACCCTGCGGGAGTATGGCGGTGGGCAGAGGGTTGGTAACTGCCCGCTGCGTCATCACATCTTGGATTGCCTATGTCATTGAGCCCCTGACGCATACCGTAACTGACGTGGCAGCAGACTGAAGCTGCCGCCCCAGGTGATTGGTGCACATGGCGGCATCGCCCTGCTGAAGGCAGCAAGAGGGCACGGCGCGGTCGCCGGCGGGGTGGGCCGCACCTCTTCCCGCTCGCTGGCATGCGTGACGACGATGACCGCCTCCGGGTTGCGCTTGGGCAGCTCCTCCACCTCGCGCCCGCCCAGCAGGTCAATCGCCTCCCGGCAGCGCTGCAGCTCCTTGCACCGCGCCTTCTTGCCCGCCGCAATAGCGGTGAGCAGGAAGGAGGTCGCGGCCAGCGAGCGGCGGTGGCGGCGCACCCCGCCCTCCGCGGCGCCGAACACCTCCACCTCCTGCGACAGGATGTCCTGCGACATCAGCACCGCGGAGGAGAGGCGCCGGCGCTTGCTGCCGCTGCCGCCGGGGTACACCGCGGGGTGCTCCTCCTCCTCCTCCTCTGCTGGCTCTGCCTCCGCCTCTGCACGGGCCTGTCACACCATGGCGGGGAGCAGCCAACAAATGGCGGTCACTATGAGTCACTGTGGTGAATGTGTCGATGGCAGAGACCGCCCCGGGGAAGGGGGGCGTACCTGTGTGGGGCGCCCGCGGCGCTGCGGGGTGTGACTCGCCTGGCCCACCGCAGGCGAGCTGCTGCCACCGCGGCAGCTGCCGCAGCCCTTGGTCGCCCAACGGCACTTGGAGCAGCCCGGCTTGGCGCGGCGCGCGGGCGGCGTGACCGACGACTTGGTGACTGGCGGGCTGACGTTGCTGCCGCCACCCCCCTGCAGGGTCCTCTCCTGTGAGGAGCAAGAGCCCATGCCGGATGTTAGCTGCCCGGCATCCACGTCAACAGCAGCAATGGCGTTTGCCACAGCGGTCAATGAAGGCATCGCCGCACCTGAGCCTTGCCCTTGTCCTTATCCATGGTGTCCTCTCTTGGATCTAACGCCTCCTCTTCCTCCTCTGCCTCCTCTCGCACGTCCCCCTCCCCATCCTCCGGCTCCTGCTCCTCCTCCTCTCCTTCCTTATCATCTTCATCAAAGCGCTTGGGGCGGCGCCGCACCCGGCTGGGTCGTAACCCCGCCGCGGGGCCCAGCGCTGCCACGGACACGCTGATGCCTCTCCGCGCCACAGCGGCGGCCGCCCCGGGACCGCCCGGCTGCCCACGGCCCCGCCCCCTCCCGCGGCCCCGACCCCGGCCCCGGCCGTGCCCCCGGTCGCCGCCCGCCAGCACCGCCGCCACCATCTGGTGCCCACGGCTGTTGCCGTGCCGCTTGTGCACGCTGGCGGTAGGGGGCGTCCGCTGCGCCGTGGTGGCGGCGCCCCGGGCACGCGCTGCGTCCTCGGGCGGGGTGGTGGGGGGAGGCGTGCGGGCAGCGGGAGCGCCGGCAACCGCTGATGTCTCGCCTACGTGTGCCAGGCCAGGCAAATGAGGGGCAGAACGAAAGGGTCAGCTCCCGGCCAACAGTTATGGCAACCTCGGCAAGGCAGCACAACGCATATGGGTGCCAACGCACCTATAGGAACCCTTTCTATTATCAAAGACTGAAAGACTGAGACTGGGCTTGCATGCAACCCCTCGGAACATGCACTATGGCTTCGTCTACAATTGACCTCTGTATGGTATTGTGACATGCGCTAGGGTTGCGTCTGCAGTTCACCTCTGACAGGCAGGGCGGGTCCTTATTCGTAGTGTTCTTACTACCGCGTTGGCACATGTAGGTAATTGCCCCGGTGGCAGGGTGATCAACATGGGAGGGCAAGAAGGGGAGAGGGGGGGCAACCGTACCTGCCGTCTTGCGCGGCGCCGGCGCTTTGCCGGAGGCCGGCTCTGCATCGCGCTCGCGGCTCGCCGGTGCAGCATGCGGCTGTGCCAGCCCGCCGCCAAGCCCCAGTTCGGCACCGGACTCCGTGAGCTCACTCGCCTGCTCAGGGGCAACAATCCCGGGGGAGGGGAGGGCGGTGAAGGGGGCAGCTGTGTCAGGCCGGGATGGGGGCAAGGGGGACGGCGCGGTGGATGTGTGCAGCGCCTCCCTGGGAACAGTAGGCTTGCGTGGTACCCTGGCCAGCGGTGTCCCCCTTGCCGGGCGCTGGCCGCCACCTCACCTGCTGGCTGTCCGGGAAGTCGTAGGCGTCGCCACGTGGCCGCTTCCCCGGCCGTTGCCCACCCTGCGCGTGCCGCACCCGCCAGTGCCAGGAGCTCGCAGACGTCAGAGCCTAGCGCAGCCTTCCGACGAGCAGCGCGCTTGCCCCCAGGGTACCTGGGCGCCATGAGCTGTCCCAAGGCATGGCACCCAGGCGGTCCTGCCCAGCCCCCCGTACACCCGGCAGCGTCTTACCTGGTGATGCACCGCCCGGCGCCTCTGCGCGAGGGAAGCTGCCAGGCGAGCGGCGGCCGCGCTGCCCGACAGCCCTCCCGTTCCCACGGCAACAGGCAGCGGGGCGGCGTGCCGGGCGCGAAACGCCGCTGCCAGGGCCTCCCCCGGGTGCCCCGGCGGCGCCAGCTCGATGTCTGCGGGCTGGGCGGCCGACTGGGGGCCGGGCTGAGGGGGCGGCGGGGGAGGCGGGCGGGGTAGGCTCGCCAGCCCGTCGCTGAGGGAGGGCTCCACCAGCGCGGCGGGTCGCAGGCCGCCTGAAGGAGTCAAAGCGAGCATCATGATAAGCACAACATACTCTTATGACTGTAGGCCAGAAGTACCAGCGGGCTACGCCATTGCTGCCCCAGCATGTGCACGCGCACGCGCATGCTCTCGCCGGCTTCAGCTGAGCGGTGGGGGTGGATGCTCTCACAGCCATCAGAGGAGGAGGAGAGATGGCAAGAGAAGCGCAGTGGGAGCCCCCGGGGCGGGAGGGGGGGGGGGGGACCTATGCAGAAGGCGGTGTCAAAGCCCGGTGTGCCCATGGTGAGGGTGGCGCAGGTGTAGAGCGCATCCTGCTCCGTGGGCTCTGACGCTTCGACATCGCAGTTGCCGTCGCCGTCCCGAGACCTGCTGCCGGGCGGGGTGCTGCCCCCTCGGCTGGCAGTCGCCGGTACGCACGACGCCAGCGGGTCCGAGTAGGATGGCGACACCATGTCGGTGTGGTGCCCCTCCGGCGCATCGCCCCGGCTGGGGGTACCTTTGCCTGCATGAAAAGGGGAATGGCGGGATGGAGATGCGGCCAATCTCAGGGTCCCCAGCTCCGAGGAGGCAGCCCCCCGTCCCGCACCATCTACCTACTAAGGGTCACACAACATGCAGAGCGACCGACGATGACGGACACCGCGCTGGCAGGGCGGAAGAGAGTCGAAGGCTGGTCCAATGTCAGATGCAACGAAGGATGTGTTTGCCTGGGAGACACGAGTCCTTGGAGGGCCCTTTTGCGAGGGAGACAACATCAAGTCCATTACAGGCATGCAGAGCGCGCACTTATGACAGACACTCCGCCAGTAGTAGACAGGAGTGTCGGAGGCTGGCTCAGTGCCAGGTGAGGCGTAAGGTTCATTTGCGTGGGGACATCAATTGGGGGGGGGGGGGGGGGGGGGGGAGGATTGTGAGGGATAGAACAGGAAGTCCATGACACTAGGATCCCTGGCTGAGCGAGCCTGGGCGTAGTGTGTTGGCGCCGACATGAGTAGGCTTGGGAGTCGAAATGGGAGAAGGCGGGGGGAGCGGGGGGGGGAGGGCATGCCTGCTGGAGTGACGGGCGGTGGTAGGTGGGGAGGGGCAGCCGCAGGCAGCATCGACGGCGTGGCGCTTTGGGGCTCCGGCTCGCCGCCTGCCTCCTCCGGGTCCACCCTCCCCACCTGCGCCGCCGCCTCCGCGTCATCCGCCTCGCTGCCCGCCTGCCAGAACCGGAAGGGGCGGCCCTCCGGGCTCGCGCCCGCCAGTGGGGAGGGCGGCGCACTGTCAGGGATGAGCTCCGATGGCTCGTGGCCGTCGTCGCTGCCGGCCGGCCACCTCAGCCCCGTCAGCGCCTGCGCGCCATCCTGCAGGCGGACATCAGCATGGATCCAATCGGCTCGGGCTGCTCACAGGGCAGGGTGCGGCTGTCACATGTGGACATGCGTCCATGCGGCATGAGATGGGGCTCCCCTGGTCGGAACATGCTCCATGCTGCGCATGTATTGTATGAAGAGACAGGGGGCGCAGGACATCCCAGCTGCCCGGCCACACCTGCGTGGCAGCGCCCACCATGGGCGACGTCGGCAGGCTTTCGCTCTGAGTCTCCAGCAGCAGCAGCTCCAGCGGCGGCTGGCCCCCCTCCGCCACCTGCGGCTCACACACCGGCGGCGGCCGACTGCCGCGTGCCTCCGACGCAGCCTCCGAAGCCTCCACCTCCCTGCGCTGCCCTTGCCTCGCCTCCGCCTCCCTTATTTGGACAATCGCCCAGCCGCACCCGCACCATCGGTCCCCAGCGTGCAAGGCACCATAATCTCCTCCACCCCCTCTTCGGGCTCCGTTGCCTCCACCACGTCTGACCCTGCCACCGTCGCTGCCCCCGCTGCCTCTCCCTGCGCATTGCTGCTGCCGGGTCCCGCCGCGGTGCCATTATCAGCCTCGGCGTTGCGCGCGTCAGGTGGGGCAGCGAGATTGCCATTGGTGTCATCCACTGCCGCTGCCCCTGCCATTGCACCCTGCAAAGAAAAGCACCCCTGCGTCAGCCGAGCAGCCTGCGGCATCAGAATGCCGGAAGACAAAGGGCGGGTCGGGGTTGGGAGGAGGGGGGGGAGGGGGGGGGGGGGGGGGGGTCCATGGGAGGAGAGGGGATGGGGCGCTTGCCTGCTGGCGCTGCTGCAGCTGCTGCAGCCGCTGGCACAATGCGAAGGAGACAGCGTTCAGCGCAGACACTGGCTGGAGACCCCCGCCGAGCGACGTCCGGCCACGTTTTGGCGCCGGCCCAGCCGCCGGCTGCCCTTCCTCCACTGCACCGCCCTGCACCCTGTCCGCCTGCAGCCGCTCCTCCTCTGACACCGGCAGAGGTCGTTCCAGCCCCGCTGACTCCCACACTGTCGCATCCGTCTCAGGGCAGGTACCAGCGGCTGCTGGCAGCCCCACCGCAAGAGCCGGTGTGCAACGCTGGGCAAGCTCCGCCGCCTCCAGCAGCATGGCACGCCCGGCGCCATCGGTCAGCTGGCTGGCAAAATCAGTCGGGAAGGCGCCGCCTTCCTGCGTCAATGCCAGCAGCTCTGCACCACTCTGCGCCGCGCAGGAACATGCACGCGTCACCAACCGGCGCCCTCCTCCCAGCGGCGCTGTCCCAGCCGGCCATCCGACTACGATCTCCCAACCATTCGATGCACCTGCTCCCAAGGGTCCCAGGCCGCACCTCAGCAGCGCGCCGATGCAGGGCCTCTACTTCCTCGGCACTCCGCAAGACGTCATCCACCTCCTTGTCGCCCACCAGGTCGGCGCTGCCCTCCTCGGCGGGTGGCACTGCTCGGCCATTCCTCTCTGGACCTGCAAAGGCGGGCCAGTTAGCTCCATTGCCCCCCCCCCCCCCCCCCCTTGCCCCCCCAGATGAAAGTAAAGCGAATGATCCCATTGGTCGCATGAAAGCCCAGTTCGAGGCTTTTACTAAGGGCTTTTATAAGTATAAGTATAAGATATAAGTGCGACGGCGCCAAGACTAGGAGGTAGAGGATGAATTACTACCGGCGAGTGAGTGTGTGACAAAGGGATTCAAGGGATGGTGAGAACGGAAGGTTACCGAATGTGGCGCCGAGGCTCATGTGCTTGCGCAGCAACCACAGCAGGCCCTGCCAGCGGCCCTGCCCCACGTCTGGCAGAGACTCCTCTGACCCGTCCACCCCCACGGTGCCGTCGCGTTCCGCCGCATACGCACCCTGCAGCGCCTCCATTTCCGCCTCTATCACCACGATGTTCAGCGCCAGGTCGGCGTCGCCCGCGGTCAGGCCCTGGAGTGCACGTTTGGGATTGCAAGAGAACGCACAGTCAGGAGAAAAAGAGAAACAGGCAGGGGGCGGCGGGAGGGGGGGAGGGGTGAGGGAGGGCGGCGGGGGGGGGGGGGGGGGGGGGCAAAATGTGCATAGATAATAAATTGGATAAGCATTGGATAAGCATGACTGCAAGCTTGTTGAGTTCCTTATACTGGGTATTTAAGCACCGTGCACATGCGTTCACAGCCGCGCCGCACCAGCAGGAAGCCCTCCGTCTCCACCCCAGCCTCATCCACCTGCGTCATGAGCCCCGCCTGGGGTGGGGCGCCGCTGGCTACCTCCTGCTCCATAGCCTCCTCAGCGCCGCCTAGCTGGGGCTGGGGCTGGGGCGCCGCCTCTCCCTCCGCCTCTGATGCCACCTCTGCTGCCATTTCCGCACCTGCTGCAATCCCTGCTTCGCGATCTGCCACTGTCGCCACTGCCTCCCCCTCCGGCGCTGCTGCTGTTGCCTCTTCCGCCGGCTCCAATTCCCCTTTGGCTTCCAGCTCTGCGATTGCCGCTGTCCCCACCTCTGGTGCCGTTCCTGGTTGTGCTACTGCCTCTGTCTCTGAATCTACCACCTCAACCTCAACCTCCGTTGCCGTTTGAAGATCTGCTGCAACCGCGCCTTGACAATCTGCCACCTTTGCCACCGCTTCACCCTCCAGTGCTGCTGCTGCTGCTGCCGCCTCCTTCTTGGGCTGTGCCGCCGCCGCCATCTCTGGCTCTGCAAACGATTCTGTCTCCAAAACCACCTCCACCTCTGCTTCCAAATCAGCCCTTTCCGCCGCTTCTGCCCTTATCTTTGGCTGTGGGCAAGCTGCTGCCCCGTCCGCTCCGTCTACCCCTTCCCTGGCAGCACTCGAGCTGGGCAACGGCGCTGATGGCTCCTCCTTCTCTCTGCTTCCCAGATCAGCACACTCAAGCCCAAAGGCTGGGTCGGGCAGGGTAGCGGCCTCTGAGCCCCCCACCACATCCCGCTGGGATATGTCCACTGCTGCCGCCACTGTGTCGGGTGGCGGGAAAGCTGACGCTCCCTGCTGGGAAGGCCGGCTAGCCATAACATCATCCATCGCCCCTTCCGCACCGTCCTCCGCATCTCTCCTGACCGGTGGTATGTGCCTCTGCTGCAGGCGTTCCAGCACTTTGAATGCAGGGTGGCTCTACCGCACAGGCCGCTTCCGCGTCTGTGTCCATGCCTGGCTCCTCCACGTCATCAGCAGCCTTCTCTGCTGCTGAGCTCGCGCCAGCAATAGCACCCTCATTGCCCCCAGATGCCTGGCCCGATGCCCAGGCGCCCTCCGCACCCTCTGTTGCTCCACCCTGCGGATTGCCCAAACTGGCTGGCTCTCCATGAGCCACACCTAGGCACAGTGTCTCGCGCAGCCCTCCCAGCACCGCTGTCCGTGCGTGCGACTACCGTCTCCTCCGACAGGCTGAACAGGCAGCTCTCTGGCAGCGTCTCCGCCATCAGCTGCGCAGCGGTACCGTCCTTCGCAAGCCCTCCCGCTTCGACCGCTGGCCACCCGGACTCCGTCTGAGGGATGGTGTCGCCCGGTTCGCTCCCCCACTGGTTCGCTCCAACCTCTAGCCCCTCCATGTAGTCTAGGTCCTGCGTGGGCGGGATGGGGTCCAGCACCTGTGGGAGGAAATTGCCGATGAGCTCAGACAGACATATGGAGGAATAGTCCTTCCTCAGCCATAGATTTTGGGAGTGAGCGATATGGCATTGTCAGCGCTTGCTCTGCGTACCTGTGTCGGCTGCATCACCACGCTGATCAGCTGGGTCTCCTCCATGCCCGCGCCAATAGCGCATGGCGACCCGCACTCGGAGTTTGATGGGCTGGCACCGTCCGACAGCGCGAGGGACAGCGGCGCCGGCGATTGCCATGGTGCATCATCTGCCTTCTGAGGGCTGGGCGGCACGGCACGGCGAGGAGCAGATCCCCCAGCCTGGGGCCAACCGAGCGTTGCACGTGAGACGCGAGGGCGTGGGTGTGCAGGTGCAGACATGTGAGCCAAAAGGGCAGTTGGAGAGGTTTAAAGGGTGTACGTACGGTCATGCGTGTGGAGGTGAAAAATTGGTAATAGCACCAGTGCATCTACGCAGGATTCTGTCGTCATCTGAGTAAAAACTGTAGGGCAAGGACGTTGATAAGTGGGGTTGATTGTGTGTGTGTGTGTGTGTGGCAGGGGGGGGGGGGGGGGGGGGGGGAGCTGCGCACGTGCGAGGCGAGCGAAAGCACCTGGGGCGCCACCTCCTGCAGCTGGCTCTGCTCCTGCGTGCCCGGTGGCGCCACGTGGCACTGCTGCTGCGGCAGAGCATGGGCTGGCGTCAGATCAGATGGCTATCTTGGAGGGGTGTGCTGTCCGCCTGGCGGTGTCCCGACTATCTAACGCCTCCGCAATTTCGTCGGGACGCACCCCCCAGGGCCGGTTAGGTGGATGACGCGGGGCACAGCGCCCTAAAAACGCGACAGTCGACACGACTTACCGGCAGGCGCTGCTCCAGTAGCCCTACGGACTGCATTCCAGTCCGCCCACGCGCCCCTGGCGCCCCGTCCGAGTGACAGCGTCGGCCCCCGCAGCGCAACCCGAAGTGCCCGCGCCGATCGGTTGCCGCTCGTAGCTTGCGACCCCCTGCTGGCGGCCCACTGAGCTTCGCAGTATCCGACAGAGGCGTCTGGTGGTCGTGAGACCCAGGCTGACTGTCCAGTGGGCCCGCTGCAGCAGTGATGCTGGCTGTAGTGACGCTTGCGTCGTGCCAATAACGCGGTCGGAGCAGGTTATTGGACAGCTCGGCACAGCGCAGCGACGCTTGCCCCGTTGGCCCGTTCGTTTATTGAGACGCCACTGCCGCCGGCCCGCGACGTTCGTGGGTGCGGTGCGACATCACATTTCAAATTTCCGTAGGCGCGGATGGCCGCGAGCTACCCCAGCGAGCATAGCGACAAAAAAAATAATAGCAAGCAGGTAGTGACTACATGTATTAAGGGATACGTTATTAATACATGCATGTGATATCACTATATCTACATACCGCAGCGACTAAATGACAGCGACGTCGATACATCGATGATCGGTCTTGCATAATGATCATTAGCAGCAGGAGCATGATCAATGGATGAATATATACGATATTATGATGCATGATGTGACAGCAAATATCGATACTGCTGAAGCGCAACCGCGCGCGCGGCTCCGAAACCAAATATTATTAATAGTTAAGATCGAGGATACATACCGTATATAATGATTCATATTATTATATATCATGATATATCGGTGCTTTTGACATATCATCTACGATCGTATGTGTAGTATTGTGTCATCGATATGTCGTCGTCGCTGTATTAGATGTGTTTTTATACCACCCGCCACAAAAGTCCTAGGCCCTTGTTTCGCCAAATCTGAGTTTACGAATAGATGGGCAAGTAAACATAGGGTTCATGAGCTGGAACCCAAGAATACTGCAAATTTATAATCAGCCTTTATCATCGCAGGGTTTGATAAAACCACTTTACCCTAACAACTGCGCCATACGAATGGTCATTTTGCGGCGTTTCAAACATCCCCACACATTGGGGTTGGTGCTCCTGACGTGCCACCGTGCATGCATAGAACATGGCATGGTGGGATGGCCATGGATGGTTGGCCATGGTTGGGGGGGGGATGTTAGCAAAACATGCTAGGACGTTGTTGTGCGCGGTGGGGCCATGTAGTAAGTGCGAGCCATTGCACGGTGCGTGCTGATACCATCGCAATTGCAATGTTGCTCTCGTCGAGCACCCAAACCAGACACTCGAGTATTCATAGCGTTGCAGGGATTGCTCGCACAATTCTGAAATAAACCTCACAATTCTACACGTGAGGGGTAGCCCGCCATATATTCGTAATCCTTTTGCAGCCGTCCGGGCACGTTACGTCACATTTCGGCCTACACACGTGAAAACATGTCAAAAAGTATCGTTCATTGCAACATGTGGCCTCATCATGCGCGTGAAACTTTACAACACGTGCGTTTGGATACCCAAGACCCGGAGATCTCGAGTAATCTAGTTGCGGTCGCGTGACTATGTACTGGGTGTACTCCAACACGGACCAATCATGCTTGGCACATGTGATGCGCACGGCCGTTACGCCCGATCCCCCTTCTTATAACATCATTTTGCCCATGACTAGCAAATCCAGTGCCAATCCGCTCGCGGTAACATGCATTGCGCATGTCGCCACGCACTATACCATGAAAACGCTTTGCCCTACGACGAGAAAGCCGCGAGGACCTTTTCATGCGCTCGCGTGCGACGGTCACATCAACCTTTTTCCTGTGATTTTGCTCGTAAGCTAGCGGAATCCGTACGTAGCTAGGGCTCGTCCCATACCTTGAATAACATAGTTTCAATGCCCCGGTCACACGACGCATGGTGGATGATTAGCATATCAAGGTTGGTGCGGTATGAGTATGATGCAGTCATGTCCTATGGCTATATATATGCACATGGAAAGCGCAATATGTGGTTATGATTGAAGCGCTGGCGCCACTCGCTATGCGTTTGCCTGGGTGGAACTGTAAAAGTGCTGATGTGAGCGGCCACCACGTGGCAACTCACACCGGGTCTAGCGCGCCATCACAGCATTTCTCCCAAGCCGTACTACCCTTAGCAACATGCATGCACACGTGCACGGCCTCGATGCAGCCACGTATGTGCGTGTCGATTGAATCCCCGACGAAACCCGGACTTATGATGTGTATATATCTTGTATATTTATGTAATAAATTATGTGGTATTTAACATATATTTTGTTACCCCTTTGTAATTTTGAATAAATTACAGGAGACGTCGTATAGCAGCACTCGTTCAGATATTTTGTCATTAGTTAAAACGAAAAAATAACAATGAGCAAAATTGCTGTTTTTATTATATATTATATGTCGATTGCCCCTATATATAGCAATCCACAAAAACCAGCATAAATATCCATCTTCAGCACGTACATAGTTGGCTACTCGTGAACCGGCGAGTAGCGCCGAGACGTCATCAGGGTAACGTCCCCGACGATGTACAACGGTTTCACTACGAGTAGCGACTACTGGTATCGCTCGGCACGTCGTCCTTGACACATCGGACGCGCTCGCGTTCCCCAAACGTTCGCTACTCACAAGTCTCGAGCAGCATGCCGGTGTCGCGATACAGGACCCTTCGCCCCTCTCCAATCCCATGTAGAACCGTACAAGTAACGTTCGCCCCGGGACATCGGCCGAAGCCGCCCCAACAGTTGACCTCTTGCGCCAACTGTAGTCGTAGGTCTGGCATAGCCCTTAGATCATTGCCTCATTCGAACCCCGATGGGCTAATGCATTAACCGCGTAAACCCAAGACACGCCGGGACGATATCGCCGAAATACATCGACCGGGAATCGATACCGGTACCTCTCGCGTACGAGACGACCGATCAACCGAGCGGACAAGGGATGTATCGTGTAGATCAAACTTTGTCTTTGTCTTCGTCTTCGTCGTGGGCAGTTCCTCCGGCGCGGGTCATACTACCCTTAGCAACATGCATGCACGCGTGCACGGCCTCGATGCAGCCACGTATGTGCATGTCGATTGAATCTCCGACGAAACCCGGACTCATGTGGAAAGGTTTATGGATATCATATACATATGTTATAAATTATGTAATTTAACATATATTTGTACACCCAGATGAATGAACTACTGAAGACGTTGAGACGTCGTATAGCAGTAGTCGTTCATATAGCGACTACGGTACATTTGTGATTAAAACGAAGAAAATCTACCAGTAAATAACAAAATCGATGCTGTTATATACACCCCTCCATATACGTCCCAGGCCCCTTTCTCTCCGAATCCGAGCGTACAAATAGTAGAGCAGCTGAATCTATGTTTTATGACCTGATATCCTGGAATATTGCACATTTACGCTGAGCCTTTACCACCATAGGGTGTAAGCAACCCCTTTGACCCTAACAAGTGGCTGCCCCACACGAGTGGCACTTGCGCCACACTGAGCGTTTCTAGTACCCCCACAACAACGGGGGTTGGTGTCCCGCACGTCCCGCCGCGAATGCATAGACCATTGCATGGTGGGATGGCCATGGGTGGGCGAGAAAACATGTCAGCAAAGAGGCTAGGATGTTTTTGCTTGGGGTGGGGTCATAGTGGCGTGCGCCTGTGCACGATGCGGCGTGATACCATCGCCACTACAGTGCCGCCTTGTGGTGCATCTCTCAAACTCGCGGTATCGCTCAGTGCGTTGCGAGGAAATGTCAGAGAATTTTCATACAAATACCAATAAAAACTACGTGAACAGGGCTACAATTTACACACCTGCAGCACGGTCGTCCGAGGCCATTTAGGCACTTGTTCGATTTTTTGAAATAATATGTCGAAATCTGACGTCCCTGTCAGCGTGTGGTCAACATGTTGGCGTGAAACTTTACGCCAAGGGGATCTCCAAACCTGATACACGGTGGCGGGACAGTGTGTTGTATGTACTTGTGCACGGACTACTCATACTTGGCACATACCCCCCTTCAGCGATGCCCACGGCGCCATGCTGGATCCCCCCTTTCACAACATTATTTCCGCCAGCATCGACGCATTAAGGCGCACGCAATTGCCGCCCCACTGGGCTCACCATGGCGCGCTATGAGCATGCGGTCATGCAGTGCTATAGTAAAGCTTTGGCCTACGGCAAGGAGGCCGCGAGAACCCTCTCCCGCCAGGGCGTGCAACGATCACAGCCGCATTTTGTCCATTATTTTGCCCATGAACCATCGTCATCGACACGTAGGGCTTGGTCCAAGTCGTGAGTGACCTAATTTCAATGCCCTACCTGTATGGTGGATAGTGATCATACCGAGGGTGATGTGGTATGAGTACGGGGGCTGTGGTTGCCCCATGCCTATTTGTGCACACGAGTGGCGCAATTTGTGGTTTTGAAGCGCCAGCGCCTGAAGCCATGCTTTTGCATGAATGAAAGCGTTGACGGCAACGGCCCCATCGTGGCAATATGGGGTGTATCGCGCTATCGCGGCATTTTCCCCCAGCCGTACGACCCTGAGTAACCCACATGCACGCGCGCACGGCCCCAGTGCAGCCGCGCATGGGCATGTGGATCAAATTCGCAAACCCCATACCTATGTGGAGGGGTGTATATTTTTTTATTGTACATATGTCAGTTGCCCCTACACATAACAATCCACAAAAAACAGCATAAATATCCATCTCCAGCACGTACACAGTCGGCCCCTCGTGAACCGGCCAGCAACGCGCCGATACATCGCGGATGTACGGCGTCACTACTTGTACTACTGCTCAGCACGTCGTCCTTGACATAATCGGACGCGGACGCGCTCGCGTTCGCTCAACGTTCGCTACTCACCAGTCTCGAGCACCCTGCCGGTGTCGCGATACAGCGACCCTTCGCCCCTCTCTAATCCCATGTAGAACAGTCTTTGTCTTGGTATTCGTCTTTGTCGCGGGCAGTTGCTCCGGCGCGGGTCATCGCACTCGCAGAGGTCACGCCATGGCTCGACACAACGTCGGCTCGCGATCTGCTCGCAGCCGCGCTCGCAGCCTGGGCGTGCTGGCCGGCGTGGCGGTGGTGGCCTATTTGGGTTTAATAACCTACGTGCTGTTTCGCGCCGCGCCTCATGATAGTCCGGAGGAGGCAGGGGAGGAGGAGGCATCGGTGGTGGCACGCCCGGAAGTAGTTGGCGGTGGCACGTATCAGCGCAGCGGAGAGGGTGCGATGCCGGCGGTGGACAGCGGTATTATATCTCTGCAGGGGGAGAATGTTGTTGACGGAGAGGATACGAGCACGATAGTGCAGTTGGGGCATCAAGCACAGGCTACCGGAACTGGCAAAGTGCCAGGGTGCAGCGACAGCACGTCAAGCTGCAAGTCCTGGGCGGATGCGGGGGAGTGCTTTCGAAACCCCAGGTTCATGGTCACTGGCTGCCGGGTGAGAGGCCCGCGTGCCCTTATAATTCGTCAACCATGCCACCTGGCGCCTGACACCCAGGCAAGTCACGAGGCCGTCACATGTCCCTGAATTCCGCGGATGTGCAATGATGCACCACGATGCCGCCCCCACAGGACAGCTGCGGCCTATGCGAGGCACCTGTCGTGCAGCGAGTGATTCCGCTAGCAGATGGGCGAGCCAGTATGCCTGCTGTTGGATTTGGCACTGCGGGTCTGGGCGCTGGCACGCGGGACGCTGTAGCTGCCGCGTTTGGCGTGGGCTACCGGCACTTTGACAGTGCGCAGGCGCGGGAGTGGTACCGGGAGGACCTGCTGGGGCAGGCGCTGGCGGAGCCCCTGGCTCAGCAGCGTGAGAGCCTGTTCATCACCAGCAAGATGCACCCCCGCCATTTAGGCAAGTCCTCCCTCGGGGGCCCATCAAAGTTTGCACCACGCTCATCGCAGACATTCACATACGCATAGGCCCCGAGATTACATCTATTCTGCTCATCCCTTGCTGCGGGCATACCAGCATGGCCAGCACGCACTCTCTCCTTGCATCGCCTGTAGTAGGGTGGATGGGAAGGTGGCTGTCCATATTTTCCACTGATATTATGTTCCAAGCTGACCCAGCCCGCTGCACTTGTGAGCACAGGGTACAACACCACCCTCGCGCAGGTCCGGCAGACACTGTCCGACCTGGACACTGCATACTTGGACCTCTTCATGCTGCATTTCCCGCAGTGTTGGGGAACCCTGTGCGATGGCAAGGCGCCGGAGGGCACGTGGCAGGACAGCTGGAGGGCGCTGGAGGTCCGGAGCGCCCACCGCGATTTCCACAGCGCCCACCACACCGTCTCCCTTTTAGTTCCAGCACTGACAACCGCCGGGCTGTAACCCCCCCCCCCCCCCCTTTGTCATTCATCTCGGAGCTGACAGCTGGGCGCCTTGTCTCGGCAGGCGCTACACCGCCAAGGCGTGGTCCGGGCCATTGGCGTCAGCAACTTTGACATGGACCAGCTCGTAGAGGTGCCCCCACTGCTACATACCCTTGCAGCTGACAGCCTCGTCGCAATGCCAGCCAGGTACTGACACCATGCCCCGTTTTACCTGCAGCTGGTGGGGCTAGCAAGTGAGGGGGCAGGACCGCACGTGGTGCAGGCCAACTCCGATCCGTTCCACCCCAACACTGAGATGCAGGACTTCTGCCGGCTGCAGGTATGCCTTTCTCATAGCCCTCTTTCTCTCCGGTTCTCGCCCACCTCCTGCGAGCCCAACCCGCCGCATCCCTTGCTGAAGCTGCTGCCTGTTGGCTTCCCCCTCGCGCCCTTCGGTGCAGGGGATCCAGTTTGTGGGCTACTCCTCGCTCGGGTCGCAGTGGATGATGCGCGGGTACACCTCAAACCCTGTGCTGGCAAATCACAAAGTAGGGGAGGTTGCAGCGGCACATGGGGTGGCGCCAGCGCAGGCGGTGCTGCGCTGGGCGCTGCAGAAGGGGCAGGTCGTGATCCCACGCTCTTCCAAGCGGGAGCGCATGGTTCAGAACCTCGACCTCTGGGCGTTTCAGCTCAGCGACGCTGACGTGCAGCTCATTGACAGCCTGGCCGGAGTGACCCCGTGACGAAGCAAGCGCAGGCGGAGATGTAGCTCAGCCAGCGTGACAAACCAGGTACAACGTTTGTAGCGATCGGGCTTGAGGCTGTTCACCGGGCATGCTCACGAGCTATCCTCGCAGCTTAGCCGCAAGCGCCGTATTTGACATCCACATCAAATTAAGGTCGCACCATTATGTGGGCAATACGGTGAGTTTTGGTGGGTGCTCATGCGTTGCACTGTCAATTGGCTGGCTGGTAGTGGAGTGTATCGAGGTATCAACATGCGCATCAGGAGCCTGGCCTGTGCCTGGCCTGCTGGACTCCGGGTCTCCCAGATGTGATGTGCAACAGCCCGCGGCAGCTGCGTCTGATCCTGCCTCCCGCATCGTGCTTCCTTACACACGTCTTGCCCCCAATCGTGCGTGTGTGGCTCTAGACCAGCGATGTGTGGCGGGTCAAGTACTGCTGCTGCTGGGGTGCCTTTCTTCGAGCCGAGGCAGCCCACCTCACAAGGTACAGCATGTATGCAGCGCTTCATACGTAGACCCATCATGTGCTCAGCCACTCCTAACACTAACGGCTCCGACTTATGGCAGCCGGATAAGCTAGTCGTTACTTACTACCTGGAACGCCGCCACACACAGCGCCCCCCCCCCCCCCCCCCACCCACCCCCGGGGGGGGGTCACATACACGCCCTTGCCCTTATTTTTTGCCGCCCTTCTTTCCGTTCTTCCGCACCCCGCCCTTGATGCATTGCGACGCCGTGAAAGGAAGCCTGGCCTTGCCGTGCACCGTCGAGCGCACCTTGGCGCCCGCTAGCCGACCGTAGTTCTTCTTCTGGTCCCGCTTGGCTTTGTTCGCAGCCGCCTTGGCTTTCTTCGACATGCCCATCTTCTTCCCCATTTTCACTTCGTCCGTCTAAGCGCCCACGGCCTGGTCAACTCGCGCGGCACCCCCTGGGGGCGGATGGGGGAGAATACGTTGCGGGACGCGCCGTAACTTGTTATTCCCGTTGAGCACCGGGTAAGAACTCTGCTCTACCGGTGGCGGCGCGACGGCGCGCATGCAAGAGCACGGCCACCCTGCTCACTCTTCTCCTGCCTCGTCTGGCGCAGCGCAGCAGACTAATCGTCGCACTCTATTATACTCGTCTACCACAACAAATAAGGAGGCTTATTCCGGTATTAATACTGAACTAATCACCGCTACTACGAGTACAACAGAAGCAATGCTACCATCTGTAGTCGCTCATAATTCCCTTTTTAAAAATATTAATTATATGAGCTAGCAGCAGAAGGCGACATCGGAAATCACCAAAATAAAAATCCCTTTATAAAAATACTCGCTAATACTCGTATATTAGTCGTACCCTTTTATTATTACAGATATTTATCTATTGAGCCGCAGAAATTTGAGCCTAATTTTGCCAAAAAGGTCGTGCAGGCTCATTTACACCGACAAGAGCCGAAATTGGAAGGTTTTCCCAGCCGTGCCCGCTCGCAATTGAGCGGCAGGCACTGAGACAAAACTGGTACGTCGTAGCCTCAGTGTGCAACCGGTGAAGGTCAGTGGGCACAGGGGTGTTCGTTACAGGAAATGTAAAAGCCGGGTAACCGCTGCCTCTATGTACTCATACATATCATCTCCAGGCCAAGCGGTCGTCCAGCAGTGTCACTTCAACCACAAGGCACAATACTTAACACAGTTGGTCAGAGCAACGCATCAAATCCCATAACTAATACCGCAGTACTCGCACCACAGTGCACATAACACATCACAGAAACATGCAATGGTACCCAAGTACGCAAAATACAAATGAGACTTCCAAAGGGAGGGCGGGTGGGAAATCACAGCGCCGGTAAGCACGACGAGAGAATGAGCAATCATACTGACAGCTGCCGCATCTTATGCGGCGGGCTACAGCACGGAAAACCGGCATTTTTCAAATGCCGGTCTCCAGCTATACTTCGCAAGCTGCGTACAGCTACATCCACGGCAATTGAAAACGCTCAGTTTAGTTAGTGAAAGCGTGGGGGAAAACGGAGTTAGGGCGCTCTGTGTAACACATCGAAACTAGAAGATGACATGCTCAGCTATTACGGCTGCTTTTATGTCTACTCGTGCTGCACACAAACGGCGCGCGCAAACAACGGGTGATATAGTAACCCGTACCACCTAGCCGCAATGGTAGCCGGAAAAGCTGTTGAGGAGAGGAGGAAACCCCATAAATTTGTTTAGATCATTTCAAATTGAGTTTGGTTTTGCCAGTGATGAGCACGAACTACGGAGAAAGCGGTAGTTTGACGAAGAAGGGGTAGCGCAAGGTCACGAAGGGGGCACCGGGAAGGCCAGCGCTGCGTAGTCTTATTGAACACGGAAGTGGCGAAGAGGCGCAATGTGATGATCGAAGAAGAACCACACGCAAGGTGAGGGGAGCGAGGATGTTCTTGTCGATGTAGTCCAAAAGGACGTCGAAGTTCGTGGCCCAACCGCCTTAGTGTCGATTGTGGGATAGCGGAACTCCGATGACGTTAGCAGCAAAGGCTGCTCCGTTGCGAATAAAGATGTGAGAGCTCCATGAAGTGCCCGCGGGGGGAGGTGGGGTAGGGGGGGGGGGGGGGCAGCACCGATGAGACGAACGGCCGTTGAAAACCAGTGAAATTGTAGCAACAATCCAAGACTTGGGCTGTTCGCTCGGGGTGACCGCCCAGAAGTTTGTCTCGGCCAAGGCAGCAGAAGCCAAGAGAGGAGACTGTACGTTGTCGATGAAGTGGTGCATGAGACGGGCGACTCGGGGGTGCTCCGACACGTGAAGGAGTAGCACACGTAGGTCGTTGGGGCCGTGCCGTCCGGCACGCCGCTTCTCACGGTACACTACCTGCATGGTGATGCTGTAGAGGCCGACATGCACGTCCCGCACTCGGCAAGACACGTCAGTAAGTCCCCTTGGCAAAGATCATAGATAAGTTTACAACTGAGGCCACAAGGGACCGGAAGTCGTACTGGTACTCGGGGAGGGAAGCAGGCACAATCAACTCGGCCCGCTCGACGAAAACGTAAGCGACATCAGCAAGGAACGAGAGTCGCAAAGGGGCAGCCTCCATGCGGCGTTGCCTTAGCAACATGCCACAACGCGCGGTGCTGAGGTGCATGCTGTAATAAACGATGGGGTCGATGTTGTGCAGCTAGAAGAACGCGTTTATTGCTGACAAGTAGGGTTGCAACGACTTAGCCCCAGTGTGGCCCCGCTCACCTGGCCAAGCGACGTACCATCCAGACGACATGGCAGTAGTTGCCTCCAACGGGCTGATGTTTTTGGAGTCGTGGCAGAACTCCGCGAGCTGAGACGGCTTGCCGGCGTAGCTCTTGAGCGTCTGGTCGTTGAGGGAGCAAGAGAGTAGGTCGAATGCCCGTTGTCCCGCCAACTTGTCCGAGCCGAACGCATCATGTAGACGGGACCGGAATGAAGCAACCCATTGGGCGACAGCTTCTGGCTCGTCAGTTTCGTAAGTACGACGCTTGACCGACAGAGTAATATGAGGCCGGTTCATTTCAGCAAAGTAGCTTAGTCGGCCGCGGCGGCTAGACTGCCGGCGGTTGACCGATAATTGTTGGACGGTTAGTCTGGATACGAGTCTGGCTTTGCATGGCAAATTCAATTATGTAAGAAGGCCGCCCCGCACTCCCGTCGCGCTCGTAGCGCCCGCGTCCCGCCGCGCGTAACGTACACACGCGAAAGATGGTCGTTGCAAACCAGTTGTATCACGTAGTGTAACAACCGACGATGTATTGATGAGATGGTACGGGAGGTTAAGCCGCCATGCGCATGTGTGCGGATGGTTGAGCCGCACTCGGCTGTGGCTGTGAGAAGCGCCGCACCGAAGAAGGTCTAAATTAAATCTGCAGTGTAGGTCTGCAGTGCGGGCCGGAAACGGGGCGCTCATATATCCCGCCGTTGAGCTGCCGGGGTTCGCTGTACGGCGGTCACCGAAAGGTGACCTCGCAATTCTCTAGCAACTCCGAGGAAGGGCGCCCCACGCCGCTACTCGTTTCCCAGTTTCACAGTACATTCGTACATTATTAGGCGTAACTCAAATTTGCACCCCCCCAAAAGGGGTACAAATTTGAGTTACGGGGGGTGCAATTTTGTGTCCAGAAATGTGCCCATTTTGACTCAATAATTGCCTTTTTCCCCTTCGCGGCCACGCCCGCGACCGCCGCCACGTCCACGTTCACGGCTGCGTTCTGCGAGCGTTGCTGGCCAGCCTAGGTGTGGCGGCAGCCTCTGCGTTGCTGGCGACCGTCGCATCGAAGACACAACGCTCGTAGTCTTTCATCATGTCCCAGAAAATCGCAAAGCCCAAATGCTCGGCTGCACACTAAAAATGCTGAGCCCGATGTACGTCCAACACACCTTGGTCACCGTGCACACGATTGACCTCGTTAAGCCTCCGCAGGAAGGCCAAACGAAAGCGAAACGCTTTGTCGATGATCTCGGCGTGATTCCGGACGAGCGAGGTAGCGGTGAAGCCTTGATTAGTAACATGGAAGTAAGATGGATGCTCGTCGAGGGCCACGAAAAGAGCAGCTATGCATGTGGGCCCCAAAACACGTCATCCAAAGGTATTGCTCTTGGGCTAAGGATCGGCACGTCGGCCCGGTATCGGGGTATGAAGTGGTCGATGAACGAGTACTATAAATGACGATGAGGATTATGCTCGAATGATTTAGAAAACGTTGCGAGGATTATGCCAGCGCATATAATTTCTTAATTAGGACCTGGAACTGGGCCGGCAGTCGCCGGTCATCGTGCTTGAGGTACTCGTTCACAAGGTTGGTACCACGCAAAGAAAAAGGCCATGCACTCGGGCTGACCGGTCGAACGTCCTCGCGCTCAGACTCTGCTCGTTGTAGTAGCTCTGGCACCGCCGCGAGCTAGTTGTCCTCGTCACTAGCGGATTTTGCTTCGACACGGCCGCTATGGTTTAGCTCTAGCAAGTCGGGGCGCACTGCGGCTCCCCCGTTGCATGTCGGTTGTCGCGCGACGCGGTGATCCGACCTAGTAGAGCCATGTGCTCCATCTCCATCAACAATATACGTCCACGTGCCGTCAATTAGGCCAACGACAATGTGAGCTCGAACAGCAATGTAGACTTTGCATGCATATCTGCTTGCAACGATCGATTTCGAGCGTCGGCTCGGCGACTGGTTCTTCTCCATCTGGCATAGTGACGCACGGACGCACAGATGAGAATTACACACACGGATAACTAGCCTCCCGGAGCGGCTGTCTCGTATTTATACCGTAATGGCACGTAATCGCGATTTTCCCGGGGAAGGGTCGTATAATCATATCGTATCTACCGTGTAATCCCCGTATCTATCTAATCGCCACTTTATTGCTAGGCTCAGTAGTCGCAATAACCTGCCCGGCTCGCCGCGTTCCGTATAATATGCTACCTGTAGCATGTTGTGCCATCCCGCCCATAGCAGCGCTACATTGGACCCACATCGCGCCTCGCGCGAGTATCTGTAATCGCTCCGGGTTTCGCCCTTACGAAACCTTTCGCCCTTTCGCCACTATCGAACTACGGGCACTTGTACAGTGCTTTAGAATTCTAAGCACATGCTGCTGGGCTTTCGTCCCTTCGATCAGCCAGCCTGGCATATGACTGCTAACACCAGTTTCCGTCGCTGGTTAGAAGTTGGCGGCGAGATAAACGGTGGTGGGGCGGCGGCACTTGCATCATTACTCGGCGCCATTTCGCGCAGATTCCCAAGCGACACGCGCCATGTCGCTCGAGACTGGGACGCCTTTCCAAGTGGCGTTCGACGCTCTCCTATGTTGTTGTCAAGTCAATATATGGCGCATGGCGCTTCAGAGGGGGCTACTGAGGCAGTTGTGCTGACTAGGGTCTTGATTGGACGCAATGGCGCCTAGACGACTGTAGATTTTCACATCCTCCACAACTGCCGGGGCTCACGGGCTATTATACGGATTCGAGTCGAATGTATGGTCTTGTAATGTGATATCTATACCTCAAATTTCGCCCACCAAACCACTTTGTAGCTTCTCTGACATGCTCGGACCGTGTTGAGTGGGTAGTTCGACCGTCGAGAAATATCGGCGGGCAACTGTACACATGTAGAATTGACGATCCCTCATGGGCCGACCGCGAGATGCGCCCCACCGATCCCGTGCCGCCACAGGTACCTTCCCTAGGACCCAAACGACTGAAAATAGAGCTGACGCCCATAGCTCGCCTATTGCGCGCCCCACAACAAATACCCCAGAATAGGCGCTGATCTCGGCAGGCATGCCGTGGTTGACCCATCTTGCGCTCGCGCGGGTGCCTGGCAGGGTTCCGAGAAAAGTATGGGAATCACACCGGGTCCAGACCGGTTGGTTGTCAGTTACGATGAAAAACTCGGACGTTTGGGCGCTGTTCCACGCACGGGGGTCGACGAGTCGAGTCTAAATCATTGAACACGTGTACAGTTGCCACCCGATGTACGATAGTTACTACTGTACTTGAACGCCTCACAAGCTCCATGATGACGCAACGCCCAACGGTACCGTAGGTCTCAAGCCGGCTAAGCTGCAGTCGCGCGGACACTTAACCATGCATCACAACAGCCGGAGCGCCAGTGACTAGCCCCTACCAACCCCCGGCGCTGTAAGCCGCCGGCGCCGAGTAGTGGTGTGCCATGGGGCGTCGCAACTCCTAGCGCCGTATTTCTCAGGGCCATGAGGGCTGCCCCGCTGCCAAAGGGATTCCAGAACCGGTGACCAAGAGAATCCGCTGCCGCGCGTGTGGCGCATGCTTCACTAGGCTCCGGAACCACTTCGTAATTAGCTTGTAATACCTTGTATTTATCATGTAATCTTACCAATATAACAACACTCGTCTGCAGTAGTCATTCCGTGACATACTCGTAATAAATTGTATCAGGCGCATATCACATGTCATCGCGACGCACTATCCGCGGTGGTCTATCCGGGATTTGCCTCTAGAAGCCCGACAATCTCGTTGCGCTCTGGCCTAGTCAGTCCGCGATTGCGCGCGCGGCAGTGCCATTGAGGGGGTGCGGCACAGTGGGCGGCGAGGCGCGCGGCAGTGGGCGGGCGGAATGAACTATTTACATCCATCCGATTTCGGCCGGGACCGCCACGGCGGCGGGCCTGTTGCTCGCGGGTGGCGGCAACGGCTACGGCTGCCTGGCGGCCGGCCCGCGACCCTGACGCCCCACCGCCCGCGTTGGCCCCGGCAACACCCTAGCCCCGGGCCGGCACTCCAGCCGCCGGTTTGGCGGGCTGCTTGGCCTTTTTCCCCGGGGGCTCCGGGCTACTGACCTCGTCAACGTTGTCGCCGGGGAAGGCTTGCGTGGCGGTGAGGTTATTGACCGCGTAGGTGTTGTGTTTGATGATGCCTCCCGTCCTCTTCTACTAATGCTGCTTCTACCAAGCCATGGATCTTTGGCGACGCAGCGGTGCCCGCCAGCGGCAGCGACACGACCTTGTTGCGCTGAACACTCGATGCGATCGGCTTGCCGCCAAACGTAGGGCCTGGGCGGGGGTTTGACACATCAACTGCGAAAGCCAATATGCGTGTTGATTGCTTGTCGCGGCGGCGGCTGTGCAATCGAACAAGTGCGAAAACAAACGCGACTCACCCGCGGCTTCCGCCGAGTGCGGCGTCACCTCGCAGACCTCCTCTTCGCCCTTGAACATCACGTTAAAAAGGGGGGCACTTGCCGGCTTGGTAGTACCTCCCCACCTCGCTCTGCTGCCAGGCCTCTGCAAGGTCGAGGGCCTTCGCGAGTCGGTCCTCGCTCGGCAATGGTCCCTTCTTCGTACGAACTTGGGCGTCCTTGCCCTCATCCTCGAAGTATTGCCAAGCGAGGTATTGCCTCATGTTCCCCTGCATCCTTTACAACACAAAGTGCACCGTCATCACAGCCCACAGGGATGGTCGCAGTGGGGTAGTTGGGGGGAAAGGGGAGGGGGGTGTACTCTCGGAACGCGGCGATGACGGTCTCCTTTGCGTAGATGTGGTTTGCGGCCGTGTAGTCGGCACGCACGGTAGTTTAAGTTAGCGTAGCAAATCCGCTCGATGTACGGGGGCGCGGCGATGGGAAACCTCGGCGTTTTCTTCATAGGGTAAAGTGGTGGCCCTTAGCGGCCCCCACAATCATGCGCGCGCACACGCGCGCTGCAGGCGCCGCGCCAAGGCTATCCCGTACAATTAGAGAAACCACAAAACAGTAGTTTAAAACATTTCAAAGTTGAGTCTAGTTTTCCCTAAAAGGCCGTGCAGGCTGTTTTACACGGACAAGAGCCGAAATTTGCAGATTTAGTTAGTAAAAGCGTGGAGGGAAAACGGAGTTAGGGGGCGCTGCGTGTAACACAACACAACTGGAAGATTGCATGCTCAGCTATAATTATGGCACCGCTGCTTATATGTCTACTCGTGCGGCACCCGAAAAGGGCGCAACGACAAGTGCCTAGTAACCCGTATCAGTTAGCAGCAACGGTAGCCGGAAAAGCGGCCAGGGAAAGGAGGAAACCCCATAAACAAGTTTAGAGCATTTCAAAGTTGAGTCTGGTTTTGCTAGGGATGAGCGAACGGAGAGAGCGGTAGTTTGACGGAGAAGGGGTATCGTCAGGTCACGAAGGGGGCACCGGGAAGGCCACCGCTGCGGAGTCTTGTCGGACTTGGAAATGGCGGAGGGGCGCGATGTGACCAAAGAAGAACAACCACGCGCCGGGTGAAGGAAGGACGTTGGGGTCGATGTAGTCCAAACGAACGACGTCGGAGTTGGTGGCCCGGCCGCCTTGGTAGCGGATGTGGGACAATGGGGCTCCGATGGCGTTAGCGGCAGGTGCTGCTCCCTTGCGAAGGCTGTGTGAACTCCATGAAGTGCCGGCGGGGAGGGGGGGAGGGGCCAGCACCGACAAGACGAACGGCCGTAGAGAGCCAGTCCGACATTGTAGTGTCAGTCCAAGACTTGGACTGCTCGCTCGGGGTGACCGCCCAGAAGTTTGTCTCGGCCAAAGCAACAGGGGTCAGGGGCGGGCAGACTGTACGTGGTCGATGAAGTGGTGCATGAGACGCGCAATGCGGGGGTGCTCCCACACTAGAAGGAGCAGTACGGGCAGGTCGTCGGGGCCGCGTCGACCGGCGCGTCCCTTCTCACGGTACATCTGCAGGGTGATGTTGTAGTCGTCGACATACACGTCCCGCACTCGGATGGACACGCTAGAAAGTCCCCTAGCGAAGTTGGCAACCGAGGCCATGAGGGCTCGGAAGTCGCACTTGTACTCGGGGAGGGGAGCAGACACAATAAACTTTGCACGCTCGACGAAGATGTATGCGACATTTGCATGCATAGGGACTCGCAAAGGGGCAGCCTCCATGCGGCGTTGCCTTAGCAACATGCGATGACGAGCGGCGGTCGGTAAGGTGCAAGCTGTCGATCGGGACGATAATGTGTAGCTCAAAGAATGCGTTGATTGCTGACATGTAGGGTTGTAACGACGTATATATAGCCCCAATGTGGCCCCGCTCACCAATCCAAGTGACGTACCAAACGATAGTAGCAGTGGTCGCCTCCAGCGGGCTGCTAATGTTCTCGGGGTCGTGTCATAACTCCGCGAACTGATACAATCCGCCGGCGTGTCTCTTGAACGTCTGGGCGGTAAGGGAGCTGGAGAGTAGGTCGAGGGGCCGCTTTCCAAGCTTGTCTGAGCCGAACGCCTCCTGTAAACGAGACCGGAGGTGAAGCAACCCAAGGGGCGACAGCTTCGGGCTCGTCAATTACGTACGTAAGTACGGCGCTTGGCCGACGGAGCACAGGGGGCCGGTTCATTTTAGCAAAATATTCGGCGGCGGCGGTCAGGTTTTCGGCGGCTGGCCGGTAATTGTTGGACGGGTTGGTAACATCGTCAGTACGGGTTTGCGGGGCAGGGTTCAGGTAGGAGGGCCGCCCCGCGCGCCCGTCGCGCTCGTAGCGCCTGTCGCGCGCATGACGTACACGCTCGAAGCCAGGTCGTTGCGAACTAGTTGTAACACGCAATGCAACAACCGACGGACGCAACGTTGAGATGGTACGGGAGGCGGAGTGTTGAGCCGCCATGTGCAGGTTGGCGAATGGTTGAGCCGCACCCGGCTGTCGTAGTCGTAAGAAGCGCCGCACCGAGGAAGGTCAAAATGAAGTTTGTAAGGTGGGAGGGTCCGGGCCGGAAACATGGCGCTCATCCCGCCGCTGAGCTGCTAGGGTTCGCCGTGCGGCGGTCACCGAAAGGTGGCCTCGCAATGCGCCAGCAACTCCGAGGAAAGGCGCCCCACACCGTCACTCGTGCTCACCTTCGCGGCCACGCCCGCGACCGCCGCCATGCTCACGTCCACGCCCGCATCATGAGGCCGCCGCCATCCGAGCAGTAGCATTAGCTTTTGCGCTGCTGGCAACCGCGGCCTCGAAGACGCGGCGCTCGTAGCCCTTCATCAGGTCCCCGAACATCGCAAAACCTAGATGTTCGGCGGCAGACTGAAAATACTCGCCCCGCAGTACGTCCAGAACACGGCCACCGTGTACACGCTTGACCTCGTTAAGCCTCCGTAGGAGGAAGGAAAGACCAAAAACGAAACGCCTTATCGATGGCCTCGGCGCGATGCCGAGCGCGCGAGAGGTAGGGGGTGAAGTCTTGATTAGCATCAGGGACGTAAGGTAGTAGCTCGACGAGAGCTACAAAGAGAACGGCCATGTGGGCTCCGAAACACATCCAAAGATACTCCTCTTGGGCCGGCAAACGCCGGGTCATCCTGCTTGAGATACTCGTTCGTCATGTCGGTACTCAGGCGGAAAAGAGCCCAGGCACTCGGCTAACCGGTCGAACGGCCTCGTATCCATACTCATCTGCTCGCTGCAGTAGCTTTGGCACCGCGAGGTAGTCGTCCTTGTCACCTTCGGATTTTGCTCCGACATGGTCGCTCTGGGCTAGCTCTAGCAAATCGGGGCGCTTTGCGGCTCCTCCGCTGCCTGTCCGATGTCCCGCGACGTGCTGCTCGGAACCATAGCCATGTACTCCATCTCCATCAACAACCCGGTCACGAGCCGTCAATTAAGCTTACGCTTTTGCAAGCTCGCGCAACAATCTAGACTGGACTTCATGTTTGCTTGTATATATTCGAGCGTCGGCTCAAACACGGAGTGTCTGAGGCAATAACACCGCATGGAGGCTGCCCATGCTTTTGCGAGCGAGTCCCGTTGCATGATGATGTCATATCTTCGTCGAGCCGGGCGAGTTGATTGTATGTGCTTGACGCACGGAGGTACGGATGAGAATTTCACACTGACACGGGTGATTAGCCGGGTGTGGTCTTAAACAACCTGGATGGGGTGACCTTGCTCGCAACATGTTGCCGCAGAGATAATCGCTGCGTGTAACGCAACGAAACTGGAATAAGATGGCAGGCTCACTTGTTATGGCTGTTTTATGTCTACTCGTGCTGCACCCAGAAAGGGCGCAACGACAGGTGCCTAGTAACCCGTACCAGTTAGCAGCAACGTTAGCCAGTAAAGCGGTTAGGGAAAGGAGGAAACCCCGTAAACAAGTTTAGAACATAACTCCGCCCGCGCCCCGGCCGGGAACATTCACCGTCTAAAACACTGACTCGGAAGAAGGGACGATTGTGACGCGATGCTGCCACTCAAAAAACTGCTGCGGCTCATCGCGCGCGCTTCGCTGTCAGCACACCGTGTCGCGCTGACTGGTCGTCGAGAACTACATACAGGGTGCTAGCCCCTCTGTGCCTCTGTGGAGCCCCGCCCCGGCTTCGTAGATACAATTCGCGATACATGGCTCTGTACGTATCGCTGTACATAGCGATATAGTACTTGCTGTACCAGCAGTAGTCCCAGGCTAGGAAAATTGAAGTCCTCGTATATAAAAGCGTAGCGCACAACTGAAAATCGGTTTTGCTCGGGGTTTGTGCGCGCGTGATGGCACAAAAATCTTGTGGTGCAGTGATGTGCTGGCTACTATAACAGTCGCCCGACAACAGTTGCCGGCTCGTGAATTTTATGGACCGTAAGACACAATTCGTCCGATGTTTCCTTGCCTGGAACTACTCTCTACCGGTATACTGGTACCACCACTCTGCTGAGGGTGGACTGACCACCAGGACGGACCTGGAGTGGCGAGGGGCTGAACACCACGACTGCATAAGAGTAGCGCTCTCCGGACGCCCATCCCGGCGAGTCGCGACCGCTCTGGGGACTGTGACTGGGAGCGGCAACCCCATCGAACATCTTCCGTCCCAGCGCCAAAGGTCTGCTTGTAACCCTCAGCACGTTTGTCGGTCGGCACGATATCGGCAGGAATAAAAACAACTGCCTTCACCTGTTATATCCTGTCACCGCCACCGGCGGGCGCAACAAACCGACGCAGATGGCGCCCAAGATCGTCAACGACCGAGCCACCACACACTCGTGCAAGCGGCGGCTGGCGCGTGCTGCGCTGCCTCTCTTCCTTATCCTATGCTCTAGTGTTTTGGGTTGCGTATCAGCGCGGCCTAGCCGGCACCGTCACGGGGAGGAGGCGGCGCCGGAGACCAGTCGAGGCGACCAGTCGGTTCGCCGGACCCAGCGTAATCGGAGCGGCGCGCCACCGGCGGGCGACCGCCGGGGCAGCCGCGACTCAGGGGTCAGAGCATCCCCCCCGGGCCCTGCCTGGCTCGAGCCGTACCTCGACCTCGTGGAGACATTCAACCCAAAGCTGCAGAGGCTGAACTGGACCAGCAGTACGACGCCCCGCCCCGCCCCGCCTCACGCGCCTCCCCCCCCCCCCCCCCCCCCCCCCCGTGCACCCAACTCGCCATTTTTCTTGCCAATCTTATCCGCACTTTCAACGATCCGCCTTTTTGCCCGCCCTTCATCAAGTGCCCTGCGCCGGCACGAACCGCAATGTCTCAGCCTGGCTCCGTGCGTGACCCCGGCCATACTCAATCATCGCGAGTAAACGCGTATCTGATCACGCCGGACTGCCGAGAGAGGGAGAGGGCGCGCGGCGGGGCGAGAGGGGGGGGGGGGGGGGGGGGGTGTAGCTAGGCGCTTTTTGCTGCCAGCGCCTCGTATCGTCTGGATGGCCACGAAAGCCTCTAGAATGCAACTCGTGCGGGCATGGGGACTGTCACTCCCTCATACATGGGTGATGAGAGCGACACGGCCCCTATTGCGCACTGGCACCAAGGCTTCAAGGGCAGGGGACAATCTTGTTGGAGGTAGCGTGGTAGCTGTGGCGTGATATATATTATATATACACATATTGGGATCGCATACGATAGGCTTGACGCGCGACACTGTCCGCCTGGCCCGGTGCCTGCTGACCTGCTGCCTTCGAGCGCTGACGGCGGATGCCACCTCTCCGCTCGCCCGCCCGCCTCCAGACTGCATCCGACGAACTGCTCACTCGAACAGGGAGCAAGAGAATGATGCAAATGAGGACCAGGTACGCCCGACCTCCGCCGATGCCCACCCCAGGCCCATCCCTTGGCCTCCGCGGACCATCCCGGCTGCTGAGTTGCTGAGGCGCAGGCGGAGGAGGTGGGCGTGGTGCTGGTCATCACCAATCAAACCACGACGCACGAGCTCAACTCGCTGGGGTGCCGCGGAGGCAAGCTGGGGTACTACATCTTTGTCCGCGCGCGGAACCCGGACCGGTGAGAGCGCCCCCCTACATGTACCTCTCCCCTCTCCCCTCGTCCCTCGTGCTGCTGAAGTGGTATGTAGCCCATACTAACACACCGCACCGCCGCCCGCAGGGTGATGGGGCAGCTCCAGCCAATATCGCGGTGCATCAAGCACATCCAGGTCTGCTAACACGCCGCAGCCGGGCCCGCCCCGCGGCACGCAGCCCAGCGTTGTCCTGACACCCGGCCCCACGCCGCTGCGCAGAGCTCGCTCAGCGGGACGGTCTTGGACCACCTCCCCAGGACCGCACGTCACGTCAGAGTACCTCCACTACATCGCACACCGGTGCGGACTTGCTACCCGCACCAAGCCCAGCCCTGTCTGCCCCCCACCCACCTTCATCCGCGCTCAGCTCTCCATCCCGGCACTGACGCATGCCTGCATTGTGGCCGCCAGGTACTTTGCGCTGCCAAAGACAGTGGTCTTTGCAGAGGTGCCGGCGGACTTGTCTGGCCTGCCCGCTGCACTGGACGATGCGTTTGAGGGTGCGGCCAGTATGCCCGCCAACCCGCAGGCATGCGGCGAGCAGCTCGGCGGGGCCAATCATCCGCTAGGGCCTCGCTGACTCGCGGTGGGCTGCCGGCAGGTGTGTGGATGTACAAGCCGTTTGAGCACCGCCGTGAGCCGCTGGACCTCGGCAGGTGCGCCCACCAGGCGGACACCTGCAACGACACGCAGTTCCAGAAAGAGATCGTGTCGATGTTCAGCAGGTGTGCTCCCCCCCCCCCCCCCCCCCCCGCGCCTCGGCAAAGACTTGGCGTTTCGAGGGTTATTTGTATACAAACCCTGGAACCCTACAAACTAAAAAAGTTAGCCACATGCCTGATACCTTGACTTGATTGGGATAGGATTTTAGGGCTTAGGTGACAAGAGTCAGCCTGATTTTGCCCGGTGCCACGCAGGTTCACTTGTGATGGGCAGACATGCGCGCGCGCGGCTGAGAAGCTGGCGACGGTGCCCCACTACCGCGTGGACAAGGAGCACGTGTGTATGCTGCCGCACGTGCACCGCTCCTTCATCGTCTCCGCGGAGCGCCTGCAGCGCGTGGCCCGCGTGGAGTACGTGTGGATGTCGCTGTGGCTGCAGTCGTGGCAGGAGGTGGCGCGGGACAGGCTGTTTGATAACCTGGCGGCGCGCGTCTGGCCGCTGCTGCTGGGCTGCCCGCACATGGCGCACTTTGGGGAGCAGGCCGGCTTCCACGGCTGCGTGGGCGGCATGGAGCAGCGCCCGGGCCCGCGGCATGGTGCGCTGGCGGCCAGGCTAGCCTTCCTGCGGGGCCAGTCTTGCACTGAAGGGCCCGAATCAAGCATCAATCGAAGGTCGTGATGGGATGCATCAGGGGGTCAGGAGCATGTGATGGTATTGGTATTGCTATTGACATGGATGTGTAGTTACGTATTTGTCAGAGGCATTGATCAAGACAATCCGAGAGAGACATAGACAGAGAGATAACTTAAATGTGGGCAGCCACGGGGGGCGCAGAGGGGGTGGGGGGGGGGGGGTGTGGGGGGGAGGCGGCAGAGAATAGGAGGTGGCTGAGGGGCATCGCCCCGCTCCCGATTGGGCATGCGGCTAGCGCCCCATGACAGCCCGTGATTTCAAGCCTTGGTTTTTGATTTCAAGTTTTTGCTGCACGTGTCGCGTAATTATCCATTAATCACGCGGAATCGCTTTGGATCATGATCATGAGCTTTCAAGTGCTTGTGTATCATGTTTCTTGATCGTTAGGCTGTCGCCCTCGGGGAGGGCTCTTAGCTGCAGAAAGTTGCTGTCTCGTGACTCGGAAATGTGACAATCGAACCGGTCCGGTGCTTATGAAGCGACGGCCGTGCCATTGACATTGTACCATTGACCCCCTCTCCCTTTCCTCCCCGCCCCCGGGGGTGTGCGCCTCCGCACAGAGCTGCATGCGGACCCGGACCAGCGCATCTTCCGGCCGGAGGTGGTGTCGCTGCCCAAGCCCAAGGAGCTGCTGGACCCGCGCACGCGGCTGCAGTACATGAGGATGAAGAGCCTGCGGAGCACCGGCGCAGTGACGGCCGTGCACCGCCGGATCACGTTTGCAGGTGGGCCAGGCGGTGTGTTGTGGGGAGGGTCTGCAGAGAGAGGAGGGGGCGGGTGAGTAAGTCGCCATTGCATAGCAAGATCAGTCAAGAGGCAAGGAGAGGAGTAATCCCTGCACTGCAGTCACAATCCCGGCTTGAAATCGGGTCCATGTCGGGTTCATTGATGATTACACACCCACCCGCGTTTAAGGGCTATACCCTAGAACCCTAAAAATGGCGACACCCTAAAACCCGTCCCACTTATGAATAATCTCGCTGCATCGTGTCAATACCTCCGTGATTTACTACGGTGCGGTTCAGCTTATTCATACTTTTGTGCTCTTTGCGCGGGGCGGTGGTAATGGTGAGGGGAGTGGTTGTGGTATATGCCGCATGTGCCCTCCGTAGAGCTGCGTGAGAGTACCGAAGGGTAGCACAACCCGTGACGCGCCCGCTTGCCCCCGCAGTGACCTGCGGCGAGACGCCGCCGGGCGGCATGACCAAGCTGTCGTCCTACCTGGCCGCGCTCCTGGCGACGGCGTTGCTGAAGCACCCGGGTGCGCAGCTGGTGGTGCTGGTGCGGCAGGAGCTGGAGGAAGAGCTGCGCCGCAAGGTCAAGGCCGACACCTTTGACAACCGGCTGGAGGTGCGTCTGCCCCTAACCGCCCCGGCGCCCTTTCTGACCGCTTTCTCGCAGGAGACGCCATGACTGGGAACCCCCCCCCCCCCCCCCCCCCCCCTCCCTTTCCTCCCTCTCCCCTTTGCGTCACTCTCCGCCAGCGAGTATCTGTGATGTCCGCCAGAGACTTCAAAAATGCGGAAGAGGGGGGGGGTACTGGTTATGGTTATGTGGTAGTGGTTATGAACCTATGTGAGGTTATTATCCGGCAACTAGATATGTCTCAGAATCCTGACTCTCAACTGGCAAAATATAGCCAAGCCGAGGGTATTTTCATCCTGAATTCCCACTCCAACGTACCATCAACGGGGATAAGTTGCCATCATTCCGATGATTTTTGGAATTTCTGATGGGTTTTGAAATACAAAGGAGCTAACCCCCGACCATCCAATTCGGCGGGTTTGCGTCATCTTTCACTGGCAGGCGTACCTTACGGACACGAGGGACTTGACTAGGCTGCCGGCTCGGTGTTGGTGGTGCTGTTTGTGTGCAGGTGGTGCCGCTGCACCCGCGGAGCCGCGACCCCTGGTTCGGCGTCGACGCGGGCCAGGAGGTGGAGCCCGAGAACGACCGCTGGGCGTACATGCACTGGTTCCCGCTGGTGCAGCAGTGGTTGGAGAAGCTGCCGATCTCGGGGCGTGGCTCGGGCGCCGGCGAATACGGTCAGCGCGCTTGCCCCCCCCCCCCCCCCCTTCCCCCCCCCCCCCTCCTCAGCATGCGTGGTTATGCCCCCTGCTCACTCTATTAAACACACTCTGAGCTTATTATTGCTATTTTAATTACTCGATTTTTCGCAACCCGATCCAATAGCATAAAAACCCTATACCTGGCCGCCTGCGCCATGGCTGATGGCCGCCGGCATCCGTTGCGCCGCTCAGGGCACCTCGTCTTCCTGCCGGCCAACTCTGTCGTCACCGGCGATCTGTGGCCGCTCTTCGAGCGGCCCTTCAGCCTGGGCTTCCCCGCCGCAGGCCCGGGCAGCCACTTCCCGGAGGGTCTGATGTGAGTGGCCGCCCACCATTGAGGAGATGGCGGGGCTTACGTCGACCTGCCTGAGACGTGGCAGGGGAGCTTTGCGTGATGCTTTCTCAAGATCGCGGGGCTGACTATTTTCATCCCCCCCCCCCCCCCCCCGAACTGGCCCCAACCCGTCGCAGGCTGGTGCACCAGTGGAAGATTTGGCAGGCGGACCTCACGATGCGGATGCTGGCCGGCTTGCTGCAGGACAGCCCCTCTGCCCGGTTCCACGACCTCGTCCGCAGCGAGCTGCTGACCTGCCCGCAGAGTGCGCAAGCTCGCCGTCCCTTCCCCCCCCCGTCCCTTGCCACCCGCGCCCCCTGCCGCCGCCGCTGACCCCAAGCCCTCTTGTGTCTATGCTAGGCGAGATGGCGCTGGTCAACGGGCAGGGGGACACCAGGATCTGCTCCGCCCTGGGAGATTTCAGCTCGATCGCTGTGGTGCGCCCCCCCCCCCCCCCCCCCCCCCCCATGATAGTTTCCTTCATTGCTTCACGTTGCTGATACATTTGGTCAATGTCGCCCGTGCAGACGAGCGCGGTGAAAATGATCGAGTGCGGCGTCTGGGAGGGGCGGCCAACCCACGCCGACCCGCCCACGGTGTGGCAGGTACGCCGCCACATTGACACGCGAACCCCACCATCGCAGCATGTCCATGACGAGGCCAACACACGGTCCACTCCCGGCACTCGCGCACAGATTCCGGGGCAACGTCAAAGTAACATCACGCCCCCCCCCCCCCCCCCCCCCCCCGTCGTCCACTTCCGCGCAGGATGTCTGCTCCGCGGGTCCGACTTCTGCCGGCGCGCTGCTCCAGCAGGTGTACCCAGCCACGACCTCGCGCGCCTGGCAGGCGCAGAGCGCGGTTCTGGCGGCGCACATGGTGAGCAAACGCCGGGCATTGTCGACTTCTGTAGCCTTTCTCGATGTAGCGCCGCCTCCTCCCTGGATGCGTTAATGCGGCATCGCCACTGACGGTGACACTGCCCGCCAGGCTCAGATGGACAAGGACCGCGAGCTGTGACGGGGCTCCTCTGGCCCGAAAGGGCAAGCCGGCAGTACACGCGAGCCCGCGGCTCGAATCAAGGCACCCGAGCGAACCACCACGATGACGAAATGGCCAACAACCACCACGATGGCGAAATAAAATCCGACCTGACAGCCGCTGCTCGTATCGCGGCTGTCGTTTGACAATAGTAATAAGTTTAAAAAGTAGAGTAGTTGACGCGAATTAGATCCCCCCCCCCCCCCCCCTCTCCCCCCCGGGGGGGAGACCTTTCCACGGCAAGCAGTTTTTTTTTTCGATTTTCATCGTCCCTGGCTCCTGGGAGGGCAACGCGGCGGCAAGGAGAGACACTCCTGTGGTCACTCTGCCAGACTCATCATATTCGTTAAACACCAATCTTCACGGGTGCGGATGACAATAAACCTGCAAGTGACTACCATACGCCTCAAACAACCGGATTTCTATGTGACCTGAATAACCGGATTTGCACGTGCCAGTTGCTATGGCTGCCGAGTAGGGTTTGAGGTGTACTTGATCCCCGGCAGCACGCGGGTCCTTAGTGTTCACAGGGAGCGTATCACCGCGGGCGGGGGCACCCGTGGCGGCAGGTGCACTCGGATGGGTACGACTGACAGACAACCGGTCGACAAGGTGGCGCTGGCTGGCCGCTGATTGGTGACCAGTTGACAAGTTGGCGCCTTGGGCCACTACCGGCGCCGACGCCCCCATTTTCATTAGGCTCACTTTGGGGATGCGCTTTACGTATGAGAACCTTCGCTATGGGTCCGTCTGGATTCAACCTCCAGCAGGCATGGAGGGCAGGTTTTTTTTCACGGCGGTGTTATTTCCGCGTCGGCGCCCGTAGCAGATAAGGGGATCCGGGTGGCGCTGTGCAGCAACAGTTCCCATGCGTGACAGTGCACACGCAAAAGCGGCCAATGCAGGCGTTGCACAGCTGCGGAGTCCCTCAGGCGGCTGGCCACTTCACAGTGATGTCAATAACATACGGGGGGAAGAAGGGAGAGGGGGGGGGGGGGGGGGGTCGCCTAGGGGGCTGAGCTGTCCGCCTGCTGCACCTGCGCCACGATGACGGTGATGTCGTCCATCTTGCCCCCGGTCAGGCGCCCCAGCTTGAGCTTCCCGTCCACAAACCGGATCTTGAGCAGCTGCTCCCACCACGGGAGGTTGATCCTGCCGCCGCAAGATGAGCCCGGGGGGAGGAGGGTGGCGGGGATGTGTCGGGGCCACGTCGTCAGCTCTAATGAGGGATTGCCTTGATGCGGCGCAACTGACCCTTCCCACGCTCGCCGAGAGGCCACGCTGGGTTCTTACCTAGGCAAGCTGGGAGCCTTTAATAGTACTGGTGCCAGCACAATAAAAGTACAGGATTATAATTGCCAATGATAATCCGTCCCCAGTTGCGGAGATCAAACATAGACTGAACACAATGCGGCGGCGAATACATAAGGGCTGTTGGGGCAGGTCGCATGCGGCCCGGTGATGCTGCTTCCTTTCCGGGCTCTCGCAGGTACGCCGGCCGCGTAAGAGCATACACTGAAACGCTGGGCGTAATCAGAGGTGGAAGCCAGCAGGCGGGGTCAGGCTCGGACTCACCCTTCAGCCACGGCGGCGTTGGCGTAGGGCGACTCAAACTGCTCGTCCTCCGAGTGCATGCGTGCCAATTCAGCCAGCTGCTTTGCTGTCTTGTCAAGGTTGCCCTTCTGCGGGTTTGGAGCGTGCAACGGGACCGGAGTGGGCGGGCGGCGCGGGGGGGGGGGGGGGGGGGGGGGGGACCACGTGAGAGAGCTGCCTGGCAGGTGGCCAACTGGGCATAAAAGAGCAGCCTGCGCAGAGCAGTGGGAGGGGCGATGACAATCGAAATGGTTGTCGCAGGGATCCATCCTTATGATGACTGCTGAAAACAGTGTGTTGGATCCGCAAACGTGACATGCGGCGTGGCAGCAGCGAGGGCAGCCGCCCGCTTACGTTGATGTCGACGATGGCAGCAACCTCGTCGCTGAAACAGTTGTCCCACAGCCCGTCTGAGCCTGTGCACCAGAAGGAAAGGGGGGGGGGGGGGGGGCAGTCAGTCTCTGTGGGTTGTACAGTCCGCCGGCCTCAGCACACGACAGAGCCCCCACCATCGGCAGCGCACCCATCACCACCACGTCGCCGGCCCGGATGCTCAGCTTGTACTCTTGCGCGTCGGTCGGGTTGTCTGTGAGCTCCACAAACTCCGGGTACGCGCCAAACTGCGCGAGGGCAGCAGCTCAGTGAGAGGTGGCATGTCCACAGCTCCTTCAGCAAACAGGGTGCAATCCCACTCGACTGTCTTGTCATATAGCTCGTGTCCCCCTGGCATGCTGTGTATGCGCAGGTCCAGCTGAGGGTGGTGAGCGTGCACTAGGGGTGCTGACGCACTGATAAGGAACCTGGGACATTACACTTCTCGCGGCACTTCCTTCACTGTTTGGAACGTATTCGTTGTGTATTCCTTTGGTTTTGGTTGAGTGTAAAAAACAGGCAGTTGCTTAGGATCTTGTTGAAAAGTGTTCCATTGGAGGTGCATCGGCACCTGTAGAGGAGATGGGGGTCTGAGGTCTCTGAGATGGGAGATAGATGGAGGGAGATAGTTGGAGGGAGATACCGAAAAGGCTGTGGGTTTGCTATGTATTCCTTTATTGCCCGCAAAGAGACAAAATCCGCCTTGAAAAATATCATAATCCACCAAATCATAATCGCTGCACAGATCCTTCGACTCGATGCTGCAAACCAGTTCACCCCTTTTGGGAGCCGCGAACCCATTTCAATGGTGTGACTGAGTCGCAAGGCCCGCGCACCTGCAGGGGGCAGTCAAAGTAGTGCTGCAGCGGCTCCGATGCGAACACCTGCTTGCCGTCGCGGAAGACTGCAAAGCCGCTGTCTCCCTGCGACAGCACAGTTGAGACAGATTGTCATCGAGACGGATGCCGAGGGTGCACAGATGTGTCACCACATGCCTTTCTATGCCTATGAACTGCATCAGGGAGGAAACACACAGTCGACTTCATGTGCCCCGAAAAAACAATGAATTGTTTCGCAACACCGCATCGAGATTTTCTTGCTGTGCTCGTGCTGCGCTTAAATATACATGGACAAATTGCCTTCCAATCGTGGATGGGTGGGGGGGGGGGGGGGGGGGGGGTGGGGGGAAGTAAAGGCAATACTCATGCGCGAACCCACAGTTTGCTACACTGTATAATGTGTAGCAGAGGTTGAGATTCTCCCAGGCCGGAGCGGTGAGCGGTACATACGGGTGCCGGCGCGTTGGTAGCAGCACCGCGAATAAGTACCTGCCCTGCCTGGCAGAGGTCAACTGTAGACAAAACTTACTAAAACTTACAAAACTTGTAGAAAAAAGAGGAGCTGTAACGAATGTCACTATAGGTTGCATGCAAAGCCAATTCGAGGCTTGTAGTAAGGGTTCTGATAGGTGCGTCGGCACCCGTACATGCGCATGCACCCGGACAGCGGTGCTCACCAGGTTGGCAGCGATCAGCTTGCCGGCCTCCGCGTCCAGCTGCAGCACGACAGCGGTGGCGGAGCCCGGGAGCCGAGTCTTCTCGTGCCCCGCTGCCAGCGCGCCCTGCACGCAGAACGAGGGCCAGCAGGCTGGGCTGAGCCTGGGAGAGTGACAGTGTGGCAGGCAGAGCCTGCCCGGGACTGCGGCCCATCCAGTCGGCAGCTGGACGGCCTGGTGGCGGGGGCGGAAGGGTAGGGGTGGCGAGGGCGGGGCGCACAAAGGGGTCGATCTTGGGGGAGTCCTCGCCGCTGCCCTCCAGGAACGCGCACGCCTCCTTCATAAAGTTCTTGGAGTAGTCTGGGGGCCGGCAGAGGGAAGCGCAGATCAGGGGTGCTTTGCGCAGGGGGGGGGGGGGGGGGGGGGGGGAAGGTGCTGCTGTTGAGAGGCACCAGCTCGGGGAGGGGTGCGGGTGGGCGGGGCAGCTCACCGCCCGGGTTGACCCCTGACTCCCGCCAGCCGCCCACGCCATCCGACACGCCGATGGCGCCGCCGCCCATCTGGCTGATGAACCACGCGTCCTCGCCGCCGGTGTCCACCTGCACATCCATGCCGATCAGCGATGTGCCGTGTCATGGCATATCATGGTGGTAGTAAGGGCATGGCGGGCAAGCAGACCGGGCATCGCGCGGAGCAGGCAAGGCAGGCGGTGGTGTGTGCCTTCTCGGGGTGCGGGATATTGGCGGCAGCAGCCTTTAGCACGATGGGAGCCGTCGCCACGCCGGCAGAGCCTGATGAGATGGACGAGGGAGGGAGAGGGGGGGGGGGGGGGGGGGGGCACAGGATTGGGATATCAGGCCAGGAGGGTAGGCAAAGATTGGTTAGCTTCAGCACATGTACTTTGTCCACCAAGTGAAAATACACCCACACCCGCAGGCAGGCAGGCGCTCGCACACCCACACACCCACACATGGCTTCTCATCAACGACCAGGACCCAGTTACGTTAAAGCATGGCTGATTGGAATGCCATCCTGTAGTAATCGTTGGCCACCTTTCAGTGTAGCAGGTGAACGATTTCAGCCCTCTGTTTCGTCAGGATTGGATCCCTCCCAGCCTTGGATATAGCCCGCCCACCCACCCTCACCCAGCAGCAATTGCGCTTCTTTTTCCGTCCTGGGGCCATAGGGCTGGCAGAAAAACTTCAGCCTGCACCCTCGACAGGCGGGTGCGCATCTTATCCTTCGCAGTTGTGGAGGATGCACAACCCCCGCGAAGTCGCCCTTCGCCAAGCAATGACGCCAAAACACCGTCGCCGAGTCATTCGGAATATACTATCAGTATGGCGGCAGTACGCGCTACATGGGGTGGCCGTGGGTGCACAGTACCTGACTGCCCCTCCGCGCTGGCCGCCACCCTGCTGAGGAAGCGCGAGCGCGGAGCCCGCAGAGACACCACCCGCTCGCCGACTCCGGGGCTCGCGCACCGCCGCCCCGCCACCGCACGCGCCGCGGTTACCGCACCCAGCACCATGTCGGCCTGGTTTCCTGGGTGGTTTGCTGCTTGATTTACAGCGGTTGCGGGGTGGGCGTCGCTTGTCTGGCAGTTGCCTCGAATGTCTTGTGGTCGAGCTTCCGCCGTGGGATTATATATATTGCCAGCTAGCTACTTTACATGAGCTAGCTACCGTAGCTCATGGAATTATATATTGCCACTGCTGGCAGTTCAGAAGCGCGCGGTGCACGAGTGCAGGGCCCATATAATAATGGCGCGCGCGAGATGTGCGGACCCAGGCCTCGACACGTGAGTACGAGGATTCGCCGACGTGGAGCAGTGTCTAGTCGAATATTGGCAATATATGGTTATTTTGAGAGCGTTGGTTCCCAAACGCGGGGAATGGTCCCTAAGATGAGTCGGTCAGGTGAAGTCAAAATGTTAGCCCTAAGGATTACTATCATCTCATACTGGTGACACGGGCGGGGGGGGGGGGGGGGGGGGGGGTGGCGGTGAGACGAAGCGGCCACATAATTAATTTTCCACATGATCGATCTTGTTACGATAGATAACCCTTAGCGACAACTAGTGTGATTCCTACAACCCTCAATAAGCCTGAATCAATTCTACAATCCGTATTGATTTGTTTTCCCGCCCCCGGGACAGAACTGGCACCAGTGAAACCCTTGCAGCGTCTCTACGACGGCCGTTTTGGCAGCAATCCAGTTACGGAAAGCCCTGGGTAGGCGACGCTCCGTTATAGCCATCAAGCAAATTGCCGGAGCATTCTGCAAGACTATTTAGAGGCCAGTGATGGAATTTCTAACACTGTTGGATCACCGTCTAAAACACTGCCATAAAAAATACCAGGCACTGACCACGAAAGGTCCGCCCTACCCGTTTGGGCGTCGGCCCATTCGAGTAATGCGAGTTGGGGCAAGCCCCAACCCGCGGAGCAAAGCATTTCGGGAGTGCGATACATGTGCAACAAAAAAGGCAATGTGAGGGAGGGCCCGACGCCATAGCTGGAAAAATTTCCCATTCCCAGTAATTGATATTATACCGTATGCAGCTGGCTAATGTAATCATATTTATACCATGGTACCCGGTAGCTATTCGTAAATCGCTAGGGGCATGAATCCCTCACCGATCCGTAATCCGAGTCAAAACTAGTCGTTAATCCTCAATATAGATACAACGGTACTATGCTTTGCTCCGCGGGTTGGGGCTTGCCCCAACTCGCATTACTCGAATGGGCCGACGCCCAAACGGGTAGGGCGGACCTTTCGTGGTCAGTGCCGGGTATTTTGATGGCAGTGTTTTAGACGGTGATCCAACAGTGTTGGAAATTCCGTCACTGGCCTCCAATTAGTCTTGCGAAATGCTTCGGCAATTTGCTTGATGACTATAACGGAGCGTCGCCTACCCAGGGCTTTCCGTAACTGGATTGCTGCCTAAACGGCCGTCGTAGAGACGCTGCAAGGGTTTCACTGGTGCCAGTCCTGTCCCGGGGGCGAAAAAACAACGGTACTTATATGTAATCCTCATTGATCCTAAATTATTAATCCTTTTAAATCCTTAATCTTTTTTTGGCGGGCAGGGCAGGCTCCCCCCGGGCAAAGTCGTACAGGTAGCGACTATCTCCTGTCGTCCTATCGGTGGACGTTTCCTATGCCTATTCGGGTGGTTTCCGGATCGCCGTTTGCAGCTAGCTCATGTGTCTCCTGTAGTCCTGGAGTCCTGGCGACGTATAGCGACTACCTACGCGCGCACGCGGTGGGCTTTCGACGAGATGACCGGCTTTTGTTGCTCATATTCATCCGGGAATCCTCATACTGTAGCAGATAATACCTGTACCTGTACCACCCCCGTCTTTTTTTTGGTGATTTCCTGATATCGCCTTCTGCTGGGAGCTCGTGTAAATATACCACCCCCCTATTCTGGTGCTGCTTCCACCGCGCAATTGCTGTAGTGGACGTTTTCTATTGTCTTTTCGGGTGGTTTCCTGATCGCCTTTTGCAGCTAGCTCATGTAACTACATATACCCACCTGGATGCCTACGGGTAGTCGAAGACTCGTAGCAGGAGTACGTAGGTGTACATGCCTACTCATTTGTCAATATCATGAAGTCGCTAAAACCCCGCTCGCCCGGCGGCCTGTGTCCGCCCGCGATCGGATTTGCGCGCGCGGAGCAGCATCATTGTCATCTTCGCCCGACTCTACGGGCACCCGATGATAAAAACCACACTACAATACCAACATGGCGCACCGTTGGCCACGACTTCCTTCTGCGTCGCGATTCACCCCGTAGGTCGACGGGACGGCGCGCTTCAACGCCGACGATGGATTTTTGGTGGGCCTCCCGGAGCACGTTTGGCCGGCTCCACGCCTTCCGCACGTCCATCAAGGCGTCCGTGGGGCTTGAGGTGCGCTTCGACAAGATGCAGGCGTACATCGCAGACATGGAGGCTGCGCGGCGTGAGGCTCTCAGGCTCCGGCCGACATCAAGTGGCCCGAGCTAGATGGCCACCACGGCATCCCTGTCCTCAACGTGCCGCTCGGATCGCCAGCAGAGTATGTGCAGGCGTACATGCGCGGCAAGGCGGAGGAGCTACGAGAGGAGGTGGACGCTAGCATGAGCAAGTTAGCTCCTATCTACCAAGCCCATCCGTCGGTACACCCCCGCCCTGCATCACCACGCATGGGCCCTGCTCAAGCATTGCATGCAACACAAGGCGGGGTATTGGCTCCGCAACTGCCTTCCGTCCGAGGTGGAGGCCTTTGCGGAGGCGGTGGATGCCACCGTCCTCGCGGCCGTCGAGCGGGTGCTAGGGATATCTTTTAATCCCTCCACGCGTACGGCACCGACATCAATCCGGTGGTCACCGATTTCCTGGCGGAGCTATTGCACGACCCCGACCCCATGGCAGCGGAGGTGGCTACCTTGAGCGAGGATGCAGTGTCCAGGGCGCGCAGCATGCTTCACCTCCCCACTCGGTTGAAGGGAGCTGGCATCCGCCGCATGGCTACCGTTCGTGATGCCGCCTTCATCGGCTGCATGAATGCCATCCTCCCAAGGTTCCTGACTAGGAACTCCGCCACCAACACCCCCACCCCTGGTTTCTTTGACCCAATGCTCGGGTCCGTACTTGGCCGAGGCAGCTTCAACGCAACTTCTTCCGCCTGCCGGTATGACCACTTCCTCAACGATGCTCGTGGGTCGGGCAGCTACGCCGCAGCGATGCGCGAGGCGTGGGGCCGCCTCCAAGTAGCTATTGCTGGCCAACTCAGCGACGCAGATGCGCGCGTGATGGAGCGGGAAGTGGAGGCTGCGTCGGGCTCGCTTTTCTAGACCAGGCCAACAACTCTCGGCTTCGAAATGAGGTGTGCGCTCTCCCTGTCACATGTAGGGAACGGATCTTGTTCAACCAACTCGACGCGGCGTCGGGCATGCGGACAGTGGCCATCCCCACCGCGCGGACGGTCATGACTCCGCATGAGCTGCGGGAGGTCGCTGCCGGGTACTTCTTTCTGCCTAGCCCTGCTTGGCCACGGTGGTTGGGAGCCAGATCATTCTGCCCTCGACAGAGCACAACCCCGTCACTGTTGACCTACGCGGCGACGCGCTCATGAATCTCCCGGCGCCTGGAGACGCCCAATGGCGTGTACAGCACGACGCTATCGCAGATGCCTTCCGCGATCACTGTGTTCACGACCAAAGTATCGCTGTACGGCGGGAGGTGGATGACTTGTTCCAACAGACAGTGCCTCTCGGCAACACCGTATCCAGGGATGAACTCAATGACCTAGTGCCGGACGCAGAGCTCTCCCTTACGGCGTTCAACGTCGCTCGTGACCGGGAGCTATGATCCCCGGAGCTTGAAGTCCACGCTGCTGGAGTTCAAGACTATGCGGTACGGGGTCAAGTATACTGCAGTGCCCCGGGCCACAGCCGTGGATCGGTTTGAGCGCTCCCTGTTGGGCGACATACAACGAGGGTTGGCAGCGCGGGATGCGGCGTAGTGGCACAACACGGAGCCCGGACAGAAGGGTCCTCTTCGAGACATCCGGGATATGTCGGAGTACACGGGCATGGTCTTCAATCATCACAATGGGTGAGGTGAGCAAAGGGGGTGCGCCGCACAGTGCGCGGTGTCGCATGCTTGGCTGCGGATCGGGGTGCCCTCTCATCGCGGGGCACTCGGTGCACCAACCGGGCTCACTAGGCAGGAGGCCTTACTCGCAAGAGATTTCCTCGGGGTTTTGAGCTTGGTGGCGGCTCGAGAGCGCGCTCGCTGCCTCATCAGACGGCGCAGATTCGTCTGCCATCCCGTTGCCGAAGCTGCTCAGCACGTCCGAGGATCACCCTCACACACACGTGCACGCGTGGCCCGGACTCTGAACCGTGTGCGCATCACTCATGCATCCCGCCTCATGCTGGATGCGGGCCGCTTTTGGGCGGCTTGATGTGCTGATTTTTTGGTACCACTTTAGCAGTAAGTGGATTTGTTAAATGCAGTAACATTTTTTTTGTCGCCAAAAAGGCTACAAAAAGGAAGCCTTTTTGTAATTCACACCAGTACCAGTAGCGCTTGATTTTCTAGTTGATTTTCTAATTCTGGGGAACTGCCCTTGTTGTAATTCACACCAGTAGCGCTACCCATCACAATCGTTGCGATATCGTCGTGGCTGCTCTCGAGCTTCGCGCGTCATCCTCAGTACCAGAACGGTAATCCGGCCGGTGTTTCGACGGCGGCGCGAGCAGATCCCCCCCCCCCCCCCACACCTGACCTGCTGCCACCGCAACTTGGAATACCCCGCCCAAAGATCCCGCCCGCCCGGCCCTGCGTAGCTCCAAAACCTCCCACCGCTCCCGCCGCCATGGCCACCAACCCGGGTGGGATGGAGCTGGCCAAGCCTGCGTGGATGGTGAAACAGGAGGCAGCCAACGAGGCGGCGGCCCGCGAGGCGTTCGAGGCGACCTTCGGCAAGGCGGACGACCCGCCGGAGCCGGAGCCGGAGCCCAGCAGCAGCAGCGACGACGACGATGACGCCGGCATGCTGGGACCGCTCAGTGCTGCGCGCTGCAGCGTGAGCGGGAAGGGATTTTCCGGCGGCACGGCCGGCGAGAGCGTTTCGCTCACGGTGACGGCCAAGGACGACGCAGGGAAGCGGATCACCTGGTGCGTGCTGTGGCGGGTCTGGGGTTATAAACGCGCTATCGCCACCCCCCCTCCCCCCTTCGCCCCCACTCACACGCCGTGCGGCACACGAACTGCCATTGGGCCGCTAGCACTACTCAAACAGCTAGGAAGGCAGTCATACTTTCTCACAAGCGGTGACGGCTTCCCCACTGCTTCCCACCAGGGGCGGCGCCACGGTGAGGGTGGAGGTGGAGAGCCGCGCGGGCTCCACGGTCGCCACCGTGCGCGACGCCGGCAACGGCGAGTACCACGCCTCCTACAGCGTCACCGAGAAGGGAAACTACATGGTGCGCGCCTCTCATCTTTTTTCCATTCTTGCCTGGACCACTACGGTATCGACTAGTCGCAATAGCGACGGGTACCCGCGGGAAGTCGGCGCTGGGTTTCCAGGCTCCGTCGTCCCAGGAATAAAGGAGTGCTCTGAAACTGGGACGCACTGCCCGTGCTTTTATGTATGGCGGATGTTGATTTTCTCGTCCGGCGGGACATCAAAGTTTGGTATGTTGATCGGCAATCTCGGAGGAAATCGCGCCAGACAACTCGGCGATATTGCACACAAACTGATTCGCCTTACTCCGTTCCATCCACTGTGCCTGACCCCCCCCCCCCCCCCTCCATCTTCCTCCTGCAGCTCAAGGTTACCATCAACGGCGAGACTGTAGGCGGCTCCCCCTTCCCCGTCTACTTTAGCGAGAAGGCCGCCCCTGGCGCTGGCGACGGCCCCTTGACGTCCCCCGGCGCCCTCCCCGGCCCCCCGGGGCTGCCCACCAACCCCACCATGGCCGCTGCAGCGGGTGTAGCCGCCGCGCTCAGCAACCCTGTCTCCGCAGCGCCCGCCAATCCCGCGCTGGCGGCGCTGGGCTTGTCTGGCGGCCTTCCCGGCTTCCCTGCTGGCCTCCCGGGCATGGCTGGAGGACTCCCCGGCATGTCAGGTGGCTTTCCCGGCATGCACGGCATGGGGATGCAAGGCATGGGGATGCCCGGCATGGGAATGCCCGGCATGGGCATGCCTGGCATGAACGTAAGCTTACCCCCTCCAGCCCCGCGTGATCACCACCTTCTCTTTGACATCGTAGATGTGGGGCTTGTCTGGGTTGCGGTAAAGCAGCCTGGGACAGCAGCCTGTCGCGGGGGGCTGGCCGGCGGATACTCAGTCATAGTGATCGCATGGGGGCATGCACGAGGCGTGAGGGCGCGATTGTGTCTGGTGCCACAATGGAATTCGATAGCGGTTTTGTGAGTGGGTGAGCGAGGATATGAAACTATGGTATCTGGCGTTGTGGTGTAGGAGTGGTAGTCAGCAGTCAGCGGTATGGATGTATCCTTACCGGCCCAGATTGGACATGTGGCCTAATATTGTCATTCTATGTTGTAAGGATAATGTGCAAGGCACAAGGGGTAAAAGGTGAGTTTATGTACACGTACTGTATTTATGAATATGTGTGAAGTTAATATCTGACGACATTATTTACGACTGATTTGGATCAACACTCATTGTGTGTATGGTGCAGTAATATGTGTTGGTTACGTTCCACTTGGGTCTTTAAAGTAGGCTAAAGGGGGGGGGGGGGGGGGGTTCCCTCTACACCCACAGCTGCCAGCCACGAGCTGCCATCCTGACCGCCCGTTTGCCTGCCTCTCCTCCCTTCCCGTGCAGCACATGGACGAGAGGTCCCGCACCATCCACGTCGGCAACCTCACGCCCTTCATGACCCAGGACCAGCTCAAGCTGCTGTTCTCCTACTACGGCTCCGTCACCGAGGTGCGCATGGCGGGCGACAACAACCAGTACGCGTTCGTGGAGTTCACCAACCCCACGGAGGCCATGGGCGCGCTGGCGCTCAACGGCACAGTCATCGGCGACCGTGCCCTTAAGGTGGAGGTCTCCAAGACGGCGCGCCTGGTGAAGCCCGGCGGCGCGTCGATGCCCAGCGCCGCGATGATGGCCTCCGCGGCGCAGCTGCAACAGCTACAGCTCGCGCAGCTCCAGCAGCAGCAGCTGGCGATGCAGGTGGCGCAGATGCGCGTGGCGTCCAAGAACGCCATCGCAAGTGCGCCCCCCCCCCCCCCCCCCCCCCCCCCGGCCCCCGCATGCAACTACTTGCTGGGTGGCACCGCACGCCAGCAGCAGAAAATGGCCTGTCGTAATCCTTGCAGCGACCCAGCATAGGGCCTGGTGTCCCCGCGGTTGGGGCGCAACGAATAGCTCAGCTAGCCGCGTTTCGGTGTTCTTCAATGGTCGCTTCTCGGGCAATTACGTGCGAGTACCCCGTACCGCTGTTGGAATGCACTTCGTTTGATGTCGCGTGTAGCGTCTGCCCAGACCCGGGCCATGCTGCGCCGTTTTCCGCCTGCCTGCCTACACAACCCGGCTCGCTCTTTGCAGCCCATGTGTAGCGATGATAGTAACAAGGGTTTATCGGACTGGCGAATTGGTCGTCGTTTTCCCATGGCTCCGGCCGCTGTGGTTTGCTGTTGCTGATATGTGTGTGTGATGTTGCCACCATCAGATCCGCCGCTCGACCCGGAGACCACCGCCAAGGCCGCCGCCGAGGCGCTGTCGCGCAGGCTGGCAGGCAGCAGCGGTGGAGGCGGCGATCAGGGCCGCGGCCGCAGCCGCTCGGCCTCGCCGCGCCGCCGCCACTCGCGCAGCCCCGGCCGGCGCTACGAGAGCAGCGCCCGCCGCAGCGATCGGCGCTCCCGCAGCCGAGACCGCTCCAGGCGTGACCGGCGCTCGCGCTCCCGGGACCGCGACCGGTCCCACCGGAGCCGCAGCCGCGACCGCCGCGACATCAGCCGTCGCTCGCGTCGCAGCCCTAGCCGAGAGCGGCGCGACAGCGGCAAGCGCTCGAGGCGCAGCCCCAGCCGCGAGCGCCGTGACAAGGACGAGCGGCGCGACAGCAGTCGCCGGCGGGGTCGGGACCGCAGCCACTCGCGCGGGCGCGACGAGAGGCACCGCAAGGACAAGAAGGAGAAGGAGAAGGACGCTAAGGAGGAGTCGAAGGAGGAGGCGGAGAAGGAGGTGCAGGGCGAGGGGGCAGAGGGCACGGAGGAGGCGAAGGCTGCCGGGGCAGAGGAGGTGAAGAAGACTACTGAAGGGGGGGAGGATGATGGGAAAGAGGCGGAGGGCAAGCCTGAGGGCGCGGCAGCAGACAAGGCGGCGCCAAAGGAGGAGGAGGAGGAGGACGAAGAAGGCAAGGCAAAGGACGAGTCGGACGCAGGTGATTGTGAGGAGGAGGAGGACAAGCGCAAACGGTCCCGCTCCCAATCGCGCTCCGCCTCGCCCAAGCGCCGCAGCCCCAGCCCCAGCCCAAGCCGGAGCCACAGTCGTAGCCGTAGCCGCAGCCCCAAGAAGCACAAGAGCAAGAGGTATGTCTCCCCTCATCCGCCACTCCCCCCCTTCTTCCCCCAACGCCTCGCCACTGTACCCCCTTCCCGATCGCTCCCTTTCACCCGGCATAAACACACCTGGAATTCCAGCAGCGCTTATGGATGTTTCTCGGCTGGATATCTGGCAGACACCGCAGCAGCGCAGAGCGCACCGAGAAGCACCACAAGAGCAGCAAGAAGTCCAAGTCGAAGAAGGAGCGTCGGCACAGGCGCTCGAGGGTGCGGCGCCCAGCGGCTTGTACCCTGTCAAAGCCCTGCCTAATCCTACCCTGCCCTTACTCCGTCCGCTTACTTTAACCCACCCTTACCCTGCCATCATTCTGCTTACTTTTCCCGCTAGATGCGCGCTGAGCTTCTGCACTGTGTGGATGTCTGCAGAGCGTCAGCGAGGACCGGAGCCGCCGTTAGAGCCGCGCTGATGGAGCTGAGTGCGGGGGACTCGAGCACGCCTCCACTGCCCCACCAGCGCGCCGTCCGTTGCATGGAGTCCTGGCTGCGATGCCCACGCCGTCGTGCCAGTGCCACCTCGGCCAAGTCCCACGCTGCCGCTGCAAGTGTTGGATGCTTTTGATGGAAATCACGGAGCAGTGCCTCAGGCAACCTTTTTGCTTGGTCTGCCGCTATTGCCCCTCCGCCCCCCCCCCCCCCCCTCCGCCCCCCCACCCCGCTTCTTCCGCCCAGCCGCACTGCCTCCAGGACGTGGCCAGAGGCGCGCTGCTCAAGCTGGGCCGCAGCAGCAGGAAGGTCGAAGCCTTGCTGCCAATGCAGGCGCGCGTCGATTTTAAGAGAAACTGTAGTACCCCCCTCCACGGGGACCCACCCGCTTTCTGCCTTGGGCACACGCTGGCTCGGCGGCATGCATAATAAGGCAGCCGCCCAATATACTACCGTACTGGCTGCTGCGGCATTCTCAGCGACGTATGCTTCCCGCATTGCCCCCCCCCCCCCCCCCACACACACACCTTCACCCCTGTTGCCCCTCCGCACCCCTCCGCCCCTGATGCGTCCCCTGCAGGTTGGCAATGCGCAGCATCTCGCCACGGATCTCAGGCTCGCTCGGGGCTTGGGGCGGCGGCGCCGCTGAGGCGCCACCACCGCGAGAATCGCTGCGTGCATGCATACTCTTGCCCGATGCCCCTCCCTCTTCGCGCCTAACACCCCCCCCCCCCCCCCCCCCCGCATCCCCCCGCGCCTTATCATTGTTACTCTCGGCAATCCAACAATCATGTGAACACGCGACTACTGCTCACTTATTGTCTCTGTCGCGACTCTGTAGCAGTAGCAGCTAGCATGTAAAGACACACCCGCCCGCCGCTGCGCATAGACTGGGAAGAGGCGGGGCCAACCGAGCTTGTGACCGGCATTGCAGCCGCTTCAGCAGTAGCGCATATTGAAATCGCGGTGACTTGGCACTTGCCCGCCGCTTGTCCTATTGTTACAGAGGAAAAAACATAGCGTGTTGGGTGCACTTGAACGCAAACCACTCTTACTTTGGGCATGCTGCTCCTGAGCTCTGCACATGGGTGCCACGCTGTAATATTATCCTTTTACGCATCAGTATTCCCACCAACTAAGCGGCATTGCAATGCACGCCACATTCGGACCACTTTGCTCACGAAAACGTGTAACAGTCATGTGGCCATGCGCCACCATAGAAAACCTTTGTCCCTTAGTAGCAAGGGGGGTGGGAGAATAACCTCTCTCATACTGATTGCGCATGATGCAACCATTGCAGCAATATGATTGCCCTGGTTTTGCTCTGTAATCAAGCAGCGGACCAAATCGACACGGAGGGCTTGTCTCATGTACCCTAAATGGCAGCGCATCTCCAATGCCCTATACGCACGGTGTCCTGTTCTCGCACCAAGGACCACATGGTACGAGTATTGCGGTATTATTATCCTTTTGCGCGCCGACCCACATATCCAGGCATTGCAATGCACGCCACATGCGGGCGCGGCCACTCGGCTCACAACGTGCAATCGACATGTGGCCATGCGCCACCAGAAGAGCGTTGTCCCCCAGCAGCAAGGGGTGTGAGAAAACTCTCATGCTTATTGCGCTTGCTGCAACCATTGTGGCAATGCCTTTGCCCTGATTTTGCTCCTTACAATAACCAGCAGCGGGCCAAATTAATACAGAGGGTCTGTCTCATACCCTAAATGGCATATTTTCCAACATGCCTAAAACGCATGGTGTCGGATTGCCACACCAGGGAGTATGTGGTATGAGTATGGCGGTAAGAAGGGCTCATGGCGTTCGATGGACATAGATGGCTCAGCATTAATATAGCAAAGTGTACGTTTCAGTTTTTTATCGCCAGCGCCACACCCACTGCTTTGCTGGCGTAGTCGAAAACATGGATGGCGACGGCTCGTCGGGTCCTCCGTGGCATGATTGAATAGGATTTCATAGCGATCGATGCCCCTTCTTATTCACAATAGCATTATGAATAATCATATGCTGCCATAATGATTATTCATTATGGCTATGAATAATCATTATCCATACTATGCATGGATAATCATGCATAATATGATGCATAATGATCATATTATGCATGATCAATAATCATGATCATGCATAATATTGATCATGATTATTCATAGCGATCAATAACCCTTAGCAACACATGATGCATGCACGCGCTTTTGGCGCCACAGTGTCGCTACGTATCTGTAATCGAATGTGTAGCGAGTTATTGACACCCATACTTATGTGGAACGGTGTATTTCGCCTAGATAGTTATTCATTACGGCACGAGCCTGTTGCCGCTATAGAGTGGGGAGGTGTCTGTTTCTCAGTCGTAACCCGTCCGGCAGCAGCCCAATAGCGCTGTAGTAGCTGTAGTACAATGTACATTGTAGCGACTGCTGCAGACACTGTTTACAATAGTAGTAAATTGTGTTTGGACAAGTAAAGTGCTTGACTGTTTAACCGCTATTCCACATCCCAGCCAGCAAGGCATAAGCCATCTGGCATGTTAGGAAGGCACGATACACGCTGAGACTAGCTGTTAGCCAATATTCGCCATCAGATGTTGGCGATGTCAAACACATGTGCTATCCTGCTGGCTCACTCCCGGCGGCAGGTGGCAGCGGCTCGATCAGGAGCAACGCTTTCGACGACATCAACGGCAGCACTACCGAGCTCGCACAGGTGGGGCACTGTACCCGACTGCTTGGCCCGGTGATGCTGTTCCATATTATCCTACCATTCGAGGCATGCCTACAATATGTGGAATTTTTCTCAGAAGTACTGCAGGGTAACTGAGAAATGCATTTCCGAGGAATAAAACGGCCGTTTTGAAAAATCATGATAATCGCCTGCTGTCGTAATCGGGTAGATGAGAAAGCGACGAGTACGGGCAGGTACCGCTGCCTGTACGGGTCGTCGAAATGCCGTGTGGGACGAAACCCATCGTCCCTGATAACTTCTGGACAGGCTGTGTGCAATGACTGGCCGACCGACCGCTAAATCCTAAAAACCCCACAACCTGACATATCACCTGGCTCGGGTTCTGGCATGGATAAGCGGTCCATGCATGCTGCCGATCAGACAGGCTGTGCGATTTCATATGTTTCTTGGCTGCCTCGTAGTGTCCAATGCTGCATTGATATATCTTTTCAGGGCGCTGGCTTCTGTTACTCGCACACCAAACAGCAAGTCTCACAGAGCTATCAGGGTTGACATCACAAACCCTATCCTCTTACCTATTGTGCCATTCCGTAATCCAGATTCTGAGAAAAAGGGTCTGGGATTTTTGTGGAGTAGTGTACATAGTGCGGATGACATATAGCAGGCAATTCAATGCTAGCGAGAGGGTCGATGATGGATGGAGAGGGGGCCAGTGACCCGCGCGCTGCTAGTCTGAACCCAGGAGAGACTTCTTTTGGACCACGCGCCCATTTGATCGGTCTTAGCGCGACGCTCAAATGCGTGCCCACGCTTTCGCCCCAGGCAGCTTGACACGTCGACATCTGTTGCGGTAGGCGTAGTGTATTGCTTGACGGCGACTATTTGGTGTTGACGAGCTGCGATGCAGCCGGATGCGCCTACTTGACGGTAGCGCCCTGCTGTGTCGGACAAGAGTGGATTGCCTTGGTGCGCCGGCTGGCGTGCTGAGGGGCGAGGGCGCCGGCACGGCCTGCCCGTGCGGTCCCTCATGTCTGAACGGGGAGTGGCGTGTAGCCATCCGCGCGCAGCTTCTGCCCGCCAAACTGGAACCCCGGGAGCGCTTCGGGGGGCGGCCCGCCGTCGCTGCCCGCCGCCTCCTCATCGCTGCTTGCCGGCGCGGAGGAGTTGTCGTCCATGGAGGGCGGGTGGAAGAGGATGACGTCCTGCACGCCAGCAAGGGGCAAAGGGCGGGGAGGAGGAGGGCTGTCAGCTATGGGAAGTGCTGAATGTGGATTGTGCTGCATGCCATGCGCTGAATGAAGGAGGCACGGCAGGGCAGTGTGCACATGAAGCAACCCGGCGCATGGAGGTGGCGATGGAGCACAAGCAGGCCAGCAGGAAGGGCCATTGCCAGATGGCCGAGGTGATGGAGGATGAGTGGGGAGAAGGGCCGCAAAGTTGCGGAAGGGGGGGCGGGGAAAGGGGAGATTGGCGAGGTCTGTTAGCTGTGAAAGCAGCGGCGGAGGGGGAGGAGGAGAATGATGCTGCGGAAGGCGGCAGGATTGCCGGTGGGAATACATTGGCAGAGTGGAGATACACAATGGGAAGAGGGGGAGGGGGAGGCGGAGGGGGAGAGCCACCACGGGGCAATGTTGATGCGATGTTGTTGGAGGCTGTGGTGGTGGTGGCGAAGGATGTCGAGGATGGGGAACATTGGTTGGTGGATGAGGGGGAGGGGCGCCTACAGGTGATTCCACTGGTAGGCTTGGTGTTGGGGGTGAGTGGGGGTGCGGAGGGGGGAGGACGGCAAAGTGGTGAAGGACGTGGCGGTGGACGAGGGGAGGGGCAGGTGGTGCGAGTGGAGATGCTAATATAGAAGGTGGAGGAGCAGGGAGAAGGTGGGGGGAGGGCAAGAGAGGGGCGGGTACGGAGGAGGAGCAGCGGGGGTTGAGCCGGCGGGGGTGGAGGGCGAGGAGGGAGCCGTGGTGGAGGGAGGCAGCGGGAGGGGGATGAGAGAATGCGGGAAAACGGCAGATGGTGCGAGGGATAATGAGGTGAGGAGGAGGACGGCGTGGAGATGGAGTGAGAGGAGAGGCGAATGGGCCAAGCATGGCGGTACAGGGGGGGGGGGGGGGGGGGTCTTGCCTCCAGGCAGTCCGGCATCAGCCGGCCCAGCGTCTCCGGCTGCGTGAGCAGCATCAGCCCAGCGAGCACGCAGATGAAGCCCATGTAGCCAAAGGCAAAGAAGCTGGAGTGGAGCGCGGTGCCTGCCAGCAGCGGGCGTCGCGGCGTCGTCTGTGTCAGCACCGGGGAGCCGCGCATGCGACCATGAGAACAAATAATGCTATGCATTGCCAACAGGCAAAAAGGAGCTCCGCTGATGCGTGTGCAGTCCACAGCGTGCCAAGGAGACGCTCGGTTGGGGGTTTGGCGGGGAGGGGGGGGGGGGGGGAGCAGACTGGGGCGGGCGGACCTGTGTAGATGACGAGGGGCGTGGTGATGCCGCCGACGCGAGCGGCCAGGGAGCACATGCCCAGGCATGCGTTGCGCACCACGGTGGGGAAGAGCTCTGGGGAGGACCCCGGGGAGGAATAGGCAGGGGAGAACGAGGGGGTGAGGGGGGGGGGGGGGGGAAGCAGGCCAGAAGCCAGTCAACATGTGGGCCACACACCCTGACCTCCGCCGGGGCTATCACCAGCCAGCCCTGGTGTTTTCATTTTACGGGTGCCAACACGGTAATGCAAACTATCACTGTGAATAGAGACCCGCCCCGCCTGCCGAAGGTCGAATGTAGACAAAACTAAAGCGGAGCTATAGCAAACGCACGTATTATAGGTAGTAGCACAAAAGCCCAATTAGAGGCTTATAAATCATATGGGTTCTTACAGGTGATGTTCAGTGATGCCCTCCAATAACCTACAGCTCCATGTACGGTCCCTCTCCCTCTCTCTCTCCCTAGGTGCAGGCACCGCAGGCACCCGCAGGCACCCTCGCAGGCAGCTGGACAATGGCGGTGGGGGGGGGGGGGGGGGGGGCTCATATAAAGCAACGCGCACCTGCGGCGTACAGAAACACGAGCGCAAAGGCGGCGGCCGCGCCGACCTTTGCCGCGAGGGCAAACAGGAGGCGCGGCAGCCCGGAGGAGAGCGCGCTGATGATGAGGCACACGCCGCCTGCCGGAAGGGGGGAAGGGGGGCAAGAGGCGGCGGCCACACGGAGGGGCACTCAGCGGATGCCCGCAGGCGGAGACCGGATGCTGGAAAGGTCAGCCGCGCGGGCCGCGCACCGATTAAGTACGAGCCGGTGAGCGCTCCGCGCCGGCCGACGCAGCGGAGGTCCACCAGCGCGGAGGACGCGACGTACGCCACCACCTCCACCAGCGCCAGCATGGCGTTGTTCACGTACACGCTCCCCGGCAGGTCGGCCACCTGCGGCCGCAAACACGTGTGAGGCACGTAGCTGACAGGTGCGGCCTTTCCCGGCGGGCATGGCTGTCCATGGTGGGCTAGAAACGTTGCCGAGTTATAAGGATGCTTATCTTCGCATTCATTCGAATACGAGCATACCTATCTGTGTGTGTAGTGGAATAAGGTGATACGTAATGGTGCCAGAAACGGCAGCTCGTGACCGCGTTGTTGATGGAGGCGGAGCACATGGCTCTGGTTCCGGACAGCGCGTTGCGGAACAGCCGGCAGGCAGCGGAGAGGGAGGGAGAGGGAGAGGGAGAGGAGGGAGGGGGGGGGGGGGGGGGGGGGGCGTTTCCAACATGCAGAGGCCACTCTCTACCTACAGCCTCATGTAAGTCCTTTGCATCATAGGCCATTAAAATTTCGGCAGTGTTCGGGCATAAGCACACTGCAGCCGTAGATGTAGTAGCCCCCGAGGACGAGAGAGTGAGGGGGAGAGAGAGAGAGAGAGCGGGGGGGAGGGGGCAAGAGAGGAGGAAGGGTTGCAAGACTTGTATGCGGGCACCACGAGATCAGATTATACGGGCGCACTAGTAAGAAACCGTATAACTAGCCTCAAATTGGGCTTGCATGCAACCTATAGGAAAATCCGCTATAGTTCCGCTATAGTTCCGTCTAGCTTTCACCTCGGGCAGGCAGGACAGGCCCTTAATCATGGTGTTCTTACTACCCTGCCGGCACCTGTATAAAATATCATAAGCAGATAGGCGGGATGGGGCAGCCGCTCCAGGCATACGGGGGCATGGGCTGATGCGCTGGCGCACCATGAGGTTGATGCCGTAGTACGTGGAGCTGATGGCGAACCAGCAGAAGGTCTGCACGGCCATGCGCACAAACAGGATCCGGTGGCCCAGCAAGTCCCGCAGCCCGGCCTTGGGCGCGCTGTCGTCGCTGTCCGCATGCGCCTCCGCCAGCGACACCTGGCAGGTGCATGCCGGCGCCGTAGTGGGGCAGCCATGAGCAAGCCGGCGGAACGATGTGCCAGCGCGGAAGGAGAAAAGAGACTGCTGCGCCCGCCATATACTTTTCCATCAATGTTTATCATTTCGATCAACGCAGTTTTGATGACCCCCCCCCCCCCCCCCCCAAAAAAAAAAAAAAAAAGAAAAAGAAAAACAGTCGATGGCAACATTGTGTCAATATTTCCGCGGTTGGATACTCATGGCGAATTGTGATGCATATTCGGCGGCTTTATATCTAACATCCCCCTCGCGAAGGTGGGCGGGGGGTGAAACAAGGAACGTGCATCCATAGCAGGTGAGCAGATCAGGTGATTGGGTCCGGCGGCAGCTGCTGTGCATGTCGGCACTTGTTGGGGCGCGCACGTTGGGCGGCCACTCGGCGCCGTTTCCGTCCGCGATGCGCCGCATCACGCGCGCCGCGTCCTCCGACTTCCCGGTGGCCAGCAGCCAGCGCGGGGACTCGGGGATGAGGGGGATCATCTGCGGTGTGGCACCACGGGGCGATGAGAGGGCGGCGAGTCAGGGGAATGAGAAAAAGGGCGGGTGGCGAGCGCATAGATGGGGCCCGCGATGGGAAAGTGGAAGTCCCGGTACATCGCAGCGCACTGCTGATGCGCAATATTGGTCGGGTTTGCCACAGTCAAATAGCGGTGTGAACCGCAAAGAGCTTGGCTAACGATAGCCGCAAGTGGACCCCCACTGAGACAAAAACAGTTTTGTTGGTTTGTAGCCCGTGACTTTCCCATCGCGTTATGTTGGTAGCAGCGAACAGGCGCCTACTCATCTATGATAACTATAGAATATCTATATGTATATTATATATATATTATCTATATATACCATATCTATAATTATATTAATTTAATATATATTATTAATATATATTATTAATATATATTATAATTTTATTTAATAATATATTTAATACATACATATATATATATTATCTGCATATACCCTATATATATGTGGCGTGTGTGTGTGTGCGTGTGATATTGATTATAGGATATATATGTATGTTCATATATATGTGTATACACACACATATACACATATATATATATATATATAGATAAATAGATATTAGATTGATTACCCTCAACTCGTCTATATTAATCTCTTCCAAGAAGCCTCTAATCGGGTTCGCGTGCAGCATACAGGAACATTTGCGGAACATTTGCTTTAGTCCCGCTATAGTTTCGTCTACATTTGACCTCTGACAGGTAGGGCAGATCCCTGTTCGCAGTGTTCTCATTACCGCGTTGCTGGCACCCAGAGTTGGTGAGGCAGAGGGGGAGGGGGGGATGAGCAAGGGTGGGGGGACAGGGGGCAACAGGCGCGCACCAGGCAGTAGAGCAGGCCGATGCCTCCGGTGATGGCGCACAGCAGGCGCCAGTTGGGCGCGTAGAAGGCCACCAGCGGGAGCAGCACCGTGCCCACCACAAAGAAGTATTGCGCAGAGATGCCCTACGGGAAGAGGGAGGCATGAGGGTGAGACCATCAGCAGCCGGGGGCGAGTTAGTCAGGAAGGCCGTCAGAGTCAAGGTGGGTGGTGACCGTTAGGTGGGGAGGAAGGAGGGGAGGGAAGGGGATCCGAGATGGGAAGGGGGGGTCACCAGGATGCCGCGCCACGTGGGGCCGACAAACTCGCAGCCAAGCACGTAGCCCACCAGGCCGATCCCGGCGACGCCGACGCCGGTCACGGTGCGCGCGGCAAAGAAGAGCCAGTAGCTTGGGCTGGCGGCGCAGGCCAAGGAGCCGGCGCCCGACACGAGTAGCGCGAGTGCCAGGGCGGACTTGCGGCCTGGCCGGCACATGGCGCCCGGCAGGGGTGTCAGCGGAGCCCCGCAGGAGCATGAGATTAAATGGGATGGGTTGGGGGTGTACCATGCAATGAGATGAGATGGGATAGGGAGGCTTGGGGCGCGATGCATGACAGGTTATGGATGGGGTGGAGCGGAGCGGGGATGAGTGGATGACAGATCCCGCCATGCTCTGCCTGCCACTTACTTAATGATGGACGCAAGATGCCCCCCTGCCCACCCCTCACCCCCCTCCCCTTAATTCACTCTTCCTATTTGGACAGGAGAAGGAGGGCAAGAGGGGCAAGCTGCGCACCCAGCTTGTCAGACAGTGTGCCAAAGATGGCGGCGCCGAAAAGGAAGCCGCCGAAGAAGCCCGAGTTGACTGCCTGCTGCTTCCACGACTCCGCGCAGACCAGGTCCCACTCCGACACGATTGAGTCATGCCTGCAATGATTGGCGGACAGGGGAGAGGGGATTGGGAGGAAAGGGAAGGGGGGGGGGGGGGATCAGGCGGTGGCTTGTTGTCTAACCGATAATAGGTGGACCCGCCAAGGAGCATGCCATGAACAACGCGGCAGCCTTCAGCGCATCGTCATCGCCGCACCGGCGCGTCCACTCCCACACGCCAGCAGGCAGCTCACAGAACTTCTGCCCCGCGAGCGCCACGTTGGCGGTGTGCAGCGCGTCCTCGCACGCGTCGTGCTGCGCGCTGTCCGGCAGGCAGCGAAACCAGCTCTGGCTGACGGGGTCCAGCGTTGTGAACACCATCACCAGCGTCATCATGCCCGCGGGGAGCCATGCCAGCTGGGCCTGTGGGACAGAGCGCGCCGCCTGAGCCATTGGGCCCCAGCCCAGCTGTGCTGCCCGCTGGCTAGCGTACAGTGCGAGCGAGGAGCAGATGGACGGCCGCCAGCTACATCATCGCCCACCCAAAGAAGTGTAAACTGCCCTCAATTCGACTTGTATTTCACTTATTTCATGCTGCCGCGGGTTTGCGGTTCGAAGTCGGAACAGGAGCGACACATAGCGATGTGATAATTGCTCGATTACTTGTGCGACTTTGGGAGATTTCCTGCCTCCAGCCACCCTCAGCTTCAGTCAAGACAAAACAGCCGCTTTCCCTGCGATTCGAGTGCTGGGCAGCTACGCTGCGAGTTGGGTGTTGGGCGGCTACGCGACGAGTCCCATCCTCGAGGGCCTGCCCCCCCCCCCCCCAACCCCCAAGGAGCGACGACTGCCGGAGTGGCCGGTCCGTGCGGCCATGAGCAGCCGAGAAGGAGAGCCGCGACAGGGTGGGGATGCGACAGAGCGCTGCAGACGGCGTAGCCCCTCACCAGCGCGAAGTAGAGCCGCTGCGACCGGCCGAACTCGCCGACGAAGGAGATGAATGCGGCATCGATCGACACGCCGCCGCTCCTCCCGTCGCCGGGCGGGGCCTCCGCCCGAGGCGACATCGCTGATTTGCCCAAAGGGCGGTACGCCGGCCCTGGAGGTGGCCCCGGACGAGCAGCGTCAGCCCGCTCCTTTCAGACTTCAGTATGGGTCAGGGATCGGAAGTGTCCTGCCGCAGAGAGAGCTAATCCGCGTGAGGGGCCGACGTCGGTGAGAAAACTACAGCGTCGATCCAGCAGGTCTTGGAAAGGACTAAGGATTATAATCTATAGCTATAGCGGTCCCGCCGCTCTGCGTCGTCGTCGTCCATTTATTTCAGCCTCTTCGACCCTGCAGATGTGGCCGACATTATTCTGCCGGTACCGACCTTGCGCCACTATTACGCCTACTATATATAGTCGATGTTTTAAGTATTGCTTTTTTAGGCATTATAGCGCACCTATTAGCGCTGCTGCGCCCCTGAGCAATATCGTATTCTCATGTTACTGCTTCCACCTCGCAGTCGCTGTAGAGGACCTTTCTGATTGTCCCTTTTTTTGGTATCCCTTTTTTTTTGGTGATTTCCTGATATTTCCTGATATCGTCGCCTTCTGCTGCTAGCTCATGTAATTGTATTATCAGCAGCAGACGACAGCAGCAGCGCACACACAGCACTACCCGGTACATACCAGTACCGAAAACGCGGCGACGACTCACATGCTATTTTAACAATATTAATATTACGCAACTGCTGCAACTGCGTGATGATTACGTAATAGTCTTATTGCGCCAACAGTCCTCAGTACCAACAAAGTGGCGCCGGGTCCTGTCCCGGAGGCGAAAAAAAAACCAGCAAACACTGGTTTTGCATTTTTGCGCCTCATCAGCGATGCCAGCAAAACAGGATACATATGTAAGCACCCATCCCACTCATCTTTTCATATATACACTGCAGGGTTTTGTGTGAGTAGAGTTTAGTAGAGATGAGCACATGTTGATGCCGAGCGGAGTTGTTGAAAGAGCAGCAAGCAGATACTGCATAGATAGATTAAATAAGGTCGCACACCGCACGGCCCTAGCTAGATCACCACTGTTGACTGCAGACTGCCGCCCACACCCATAGTGCCGAACTGCCGAGGACTTGGAAAAAAGTAAGTAGGGAACTGCCAGTAGGAGTACCTGTTGAGATTAGTCTGCAATGCCGACACTGATATATTCAATGCCTAGTAAGTGCGTCAATGGTCCGTGGTGCAGAATCAGCCTCGTTGCGCTGCCGCTAGCTCCTGATGCAAGTGCGCAATACAGCCCTACATGCTACTGCAGCAAGCTGCCCACGCCGTTGATTCCTCGGCCATTCCTGCAGGCGGGATTCAACCAGCTGTCGATTCCTCTGTTTATCATCATCTCTAATATACATATTTGCGGCAATGACTCAATGTGTTGATAGCCCATACTTTTACTATGAAAACCAATCGCCCTGTACACCCTACCAAGAGGTGGGTATGCCACATGAGTTTCGTGACGTGCGTTACGAATCATCTTGACACCGGGGTTTCTCAACTCGTGCCCTTGCGGCACTTGGACGACACACACTTTGTGGCCCAAACATCAATAGGGCCGCTGCGCTCAACTCAGTCAATGGTACATGGTGACAGCCAAGAGCAACAGCCACCTGTATTAATGTCACATATCTGTGGGCTGTGAGAAAAGATCCAAATCCGGACAGGCGCCGGAATTTGCCATGCGCTCAACTCATGCACAAGCCCACCCAGCAGTGGACAGACAAGGCTGTCCGATACCCGACTGATCATTAGAAGCAATGGACGCAGTGTTCCTGTGAATGCAGTGATAATAATGCAGTACCCATGGAGCGTCGTTGATCAATCCACTGACGCGCCGTCAGCCAGCATGAGCAGCTTAGTTTGCAAGGCCGCAGCCATTCTTTGTGGTCACATAACACATTCCGGAGGTGAATGCGTACCGGTTCGCAAGGAGCAGCAAATTAAAAAGTGCCTTCATTATTCATTGCCCCTAAGTCTTACATTCGGATGCATGTCGCAGCATCTATACTACAGCATCACAGGGGGGAGGTGTACTCTGCCGGCCTCAAGGTTGCGCATGAAGGTGTTGTGCCCCACGCACTCGCAGATTATACTCCCTTGAGCTTCTATAATATGCCATGATGGGGCCTCACTGCAAATGTTTGCCTAGCGGTATCCGGTTTCCCTGCAGCGACGCCCATGAAGAGTCAGAATGCAGCGCACTCGCAGCAGGGCCTGAGCGGCAAGAGAGAGCGCAAGGGAGTTGATGTCAAGACACAGTGTCAAGGACATCGCACCGGCAGCCCGGAATTTCCACTGTCTTGAGAGGCACCGTAGTGCGCGGCAGGTACTCTGTCGTGATCCCCTTGTACCCCATGGTGGCCTTGCTGCCGACCTTGACGCAAGGGTTGGCCTGAAAATGGAAGGGCACAGCAGGATATCATCAGCAAACCTTTCGACAGTGTTTAGGATCGCTGGACGCGCGATGGTGGGCCCAGCAATCAACGTACCGCTGGCCACCGGACTTGCTCTGGCATGTCAAACAGGAAACTGTTCAGTGTCTTGGGAACCCCTGGGAGGAAGGCAAACAGTTTAGGTTTCATAAAGGTATTGAGGACGTGTCAGGCATCCAATCAGCCAGGCTGAGAGCGAGCTAGGGCATCACATCACAGCTTGGCATCCTCTCACCTGGTAGCAGGTGACCCCTCTCATCCACGATGAATTGCGTCCTCTTTGTCCTGGCTCTAAGTGTGTTCCATCGCATGGTTGCAGTGGTTTTCTGGATTCGCAGAACACAGAAAACGATGTAAACTCAGCATGAAGACAACAACCACGCCGAGGTTCGATGACTTATCCGCTGGTAGAGCCACTCTTCATGAAAATCATGATTTCAGAACAAGGGGGCAGTGAAAGTGGGGTGTGATCCTGCAGGCCAATGTCGCAGCGAGATGTGGCCCCTACCACTCCTGTCTCCCTGTCCTTGGGCACCTCCCAGTTCCCAAGCGACTTGGGCGAGTAGTTGTACTCATACTGGTTGGCTGCAGGAGACGGCACAGCGCAGCAGGGCCAGTCGATCAGCTGGAGCAGTATGCGTGTGCGGCGCTTTACAGTCGAATACCGTACCCCCCGGTACGGGCACCTCCCCTCTCTCGGCCTCACCACCCTATGACGGCAGCCTCACAACAAACTGTGAAACTGAGAAGGCACAAGACTTATTTTCGTCCTGGCAGGGTGCATAAATTGGGGCTGACGATAGTGCGGGATTCAGCCGAATGTGCTTGCCAAGTGTTGTGCCGCTGTCGAGTGGCGGTGGCATGCGGCCCCGCACCGGAAAAGTTCTTCGACATATTGCTTGCCGGCTGCCCCCTCGCGGTGTTGCGTGTGGAGGGTGCGCAAAACCCAAACCGGGGCGACTGTGCCGGCAAGTCACTCCACAAGGGCGTGAAATAGAGCTCGTATTCGACCTCGCGACAATATATCGGGAGCTGCTGTTCTGCTTGAGTTACGGGGAGGCGCACAGCGAGATGCCAACAGCCGGCAGCCCACGTGAACCCCAATCATCCGCGTCGCAGGGTCGTGGAGTTCCGCATGCCGATTCCACCCGCGCCTGCCTGTCGGCGGCGCTGCGCTGTGCACTTGTATGAGCTAGCTAGAAAAGGCGATCAGGAAAGCACCCGAAAAGGCAATAGGAAACGTCCGCTGTGTACGTAGTACCTGTCGTAGTTTACCGCCGAGCATGCTTCCAGCTCCGCACCAAATTAGTGCGCGCGCGACGCCGCCGCGCATAGCCATGTCGTCAAGTTAGATTCAGGTAGTTCAGGCAGATTGACAAAGAGGTACCTGGTAGCGCCAGGTCACGAATGTGGCAACGGGAAGGCCACCGCGGCGGAGTCTTGCTGAACTTTGAAGTGGCGAAGGGGCGCGTTGTGACCGAAGAACCACGCGACGGGTGAAGGGAGGACGTTAGTAAGGGTCAATGAATGTTAGGTAGTCTAGAACGACGTCGGAGTTCGTGGCCTAGCCGCCCGCCTGGTGGCGAATGCTTGATAGTAGTGGAACTCCGATGTTTGCACCCTTGCGAAGGTTGTGAGAGCGCTCTTACTAGTAGGAAGTGCGGGCGGGAGGGGCAGCACATGAGACGAGCCGAACGGCAGTAGAGCCAGTCCGACATTGTAGCGGCGGTCCAAGTTATCGATGAAATAGTGCATGAGACGACTACGAGCGATCATGCGGGGGTGCTCCAACACGGAAGGAGTAGCACACGGTCGTAGGTCATCGGGGCCGCGGCGTCACTCGTCCGCCATCCCCCTATACCCACAAGGTGATGTTGCAGGAGTCGACATGCACGTCTTGCACTCGGCACGACATGCCACCAAGTCCCATGGCACATAACATGAAGTTGAAAACCGAGGTCATGAGCCCCCCCCGGAAGTTGTAGTGGTACTCGGGGGCGGAAGAGCAGACACAATCAACTCGGCCCGCTCGACAAAAGCGTGAGCGACATCAACAGGCAACGGGACTCATAAGGGGGCAGCCTCCATGCGGGGTTGCCTTAGCAGCATGCCACGACGCGCGGCGTTGAGCTGCAGGCTATCCTTAGCGATGGGGTCGATGTTGTGCGGCTCAAAGAACTTGTTGATTGCTGACAAGTAGGGTTGCAACGACTTAGCCCCAATGTGCCCCCCCCAGACCAATCCAAGCGACGTACCGGACGACAGTAGCAGTGGTCGCCGCCAGCGGGCTGATGTTCTAGGAGTCATGGCAAAACTCCGCGAACTGAGACAGCTTGCCGGCGTAGCTCTTGAGCATCGGGGCGGTGAGGGAGCAAGAGAGTAGGCAATCGAGAGCCCGCTATCCCAACTCGTCCGAGCCGAACGCTTCATGTAGACAGGACCATAGTAGTGAAGCTGCAACCCATGGGGCGACATCTTCGGGCTCGCCAATTACGTAATTACGACGCTTGGCCGACGCAGTGACATGCATGAGGCCGGCTCATTTCAGGAAAGGAATCGGCCACGGCCGCGGTCTGGTGGCCGGCGGTTGGCCGGTAATTGCTGGACATGTTAGTCTAGGCATAAGCTCGGGTTTGCGGGGCAAACTTTAAGTTATTGGAGGGCCGCCCCGCGCACCCGTCGCTCTTGTAGCATGTCCCGCGCGTAACGTACATGCGCGAAAGATGGTCGTTCCGAACTAGCTGTAACACGTAGCGATTCCGTACACAATCGACGGGCGCAAGGATGAGATGCTTTGGGAGGCAGTTTGTTGAGCAGCCATGTCCATGCATGCGTGTGGATGGTTGAGCCGCACTCGGCTGTGGTTGAAAGAAGCGCCGCACCGAAGAAGGTCTAATGAAGTTTGTAGGGTAAGGAGGTCTGATCCGGACAAGGGGCGCTCATCACGCCGTTGAGTAGCTCCCATGGTTCGCCGTGCGGCGGTCACCGAAAGGTGACCTTGCAATGCGCCAGCAGCTCCGACGAAATACGGCGCCCCACGCCAGCACTCGCGTGCTCACCTTCGCGGCCACGCCCGCGACCGAACAGTGAGCGCCCATCAAGGTGGCGCATTGGTGGCGCATTGCAGCGCGCTGATCATAGGTCGCAGCGCAGTGGACCACGAAGTCATGCAGGCTGCAGGACTCACTCTATCACATGGTGGCCGCCACGTCCACGTCAACGCCCGCGTCATGCGAGGGCCGCCGCCACCCGAGTAGTAGCGGTGGCCTTCGCGATACATGCGACCGTCGAATCAAATACCCGACGCTCCTAGTCTTTCATCAGGTCCCCGAAAATCGCAGAGCCCAAATGCTCGGCTGCAGGCTGAAAATGTTGGGCCCGCAGTACGTCCATCACACCTTGGTCACCGTGCACACGCTTGATCTCGTTAAGAAGCTGCAGGAAGGCTATCAAACAAAAGCGAAACGCCTTGTCGATAACCTCGGCGTGATTCGTTCCGGGCGTGCGCGAGGTAAGGGGTGAAGTCTTGCTTAGCAACAAGGACGTAAGGTAGCAACTCGTCGAGGGCCACGAAACGGGCAGCCATGTGGTCCCCCAAACACGTCAATCCAAATAGGCTCCTCTTGGGCCGGCAGACGCTCAGAGCTTGCTTGAGATAGTCGTTCGCCATGTCGACACACAAAGGGAAAAGCCCAAGCACTCGGCTGACTAGTCGAACGTCCTCGTAACCGGACTCTGGTTGTTGCAATAGCTCTGGCACCGCGAGGTAGTCGTCCTCATCACTCGCGGATTTTGTTCCGACACAACCGCTTTGGGCTAGCTCTACCAAGTCGGAGCGCACTGCGGCTCCCCCGCGCTGCTTGACGGCTGTCCCGCGACGCGCTGCCCGGAGACAGAGCCATGTGCTCCGTCTCCACCAACATCACGTTCACGAGTCGTCAATTGGGCCCGATGTCTGCTCGATGATGGTGTGAGCTCGAGCGGCAATGTAGACTGGGCCCGCATGTCTGCTTGCAACGATTCGAGCGTCGGCTCGGCGACGGCTTCTTCTCCAGCATCTGGCATGATTGGTGCCGCACGGACGTACGGATGAGAATTACGCACACGAATGGTGAGCCGGGTGTTGTCTTGAAACCTGTGACCTTGCCCCCAACATATCGCGAGGCAGGTAGTCGTTGTGTGTAACACAACGAAACTGGAAGATGGCATGCTCGGTTGTTACGGGTGCTTTCATGTCTACTCGTGCTGCACCCAAACGGGCGCAACGACAGGTGAAGTAACAACCCGTATCATTTAGCAGCGCAATGGTAGCCGGTGAAGCGGTTAGGAAAAGGGGAAACCCCATACACTAGTTTAGATTATACCTGCAGCATGGCACGCGCAGCAGTACGACAAGTACTCGTGTTGTGGATAACAAAAGTGCGAGGTTTGCTTGGTTACACGGACGGCGTCCGGAGCTGCTGTAAGCGGGGGAACACAAGCGTGCTACCCGCCCGTAGTAACAAATCCACCGCCGTTCAAAAGCGGCCCACAACGCGCACGAGGCGGGACGGATGAGCGCCGATGCGCGCCCCTTGAGAGTCCGGGCCACACGTGCACGTGCGTGCGAGGGTGATCCACGGCAGCATCGACAACGGTGTGAAGGACGAATCTACGCCGCCTAATGAGGCAGCGTGCACGCTCTCGAGCCGCAACCAAGCTCAATACCCCGATTAAATCTCCTGCGATTAAGGCCTCGTGGTGAGCCCGGGTGTTGCACCGCCGAGTGCCCCACGAGGAGAGGGCGCCCCGATCCGCCGCCAAGCTCGCGACAGCGCGCACCGCGCGGCGCACGCCCTTGCTCACCTCACCCACTGTGCCGAAGATCATGCCCGTGTACCCTGACATGTTTAGGATGTCTCGAATCGGGCTCTTATGTCCATGCTCTGTGTTGTGCCACACCGCATCATTCCCGCACTGCCAAATAATCCCCGTTGCATGTCGCCCAGCATGGTGCGCTCGAACAACAGCCGTGGCCCGCGGCAATGTAGTGTACTTGACCCCGTACCGCATGGTCTTGAACTCCAACAACGTATGCTTCAAGCTCCAAGAATCATGGTAGCTCTTGGTCACGACGTTGAACGCAAGGAACGAAGGAGAGCTCTGCGTATGGCGTTGGTAAGAGTACGAGAACAATAATTGGCAAGGTGCAACTACCATTCAAGCACGATTCCTGCTCGCCTCTTTTTTAGCTCCTGTGATAAAGCAAGCTTTTTTCATCGAATCATCGATGTGTTAATGCTTAATTTGACACACGAGGAAAGGTTTAGTCGATATTCCTCGCGTACTCGTATGCGCAATGCTGGCTTGGTGCTATGTCTGCATGTGACTCGACATCACCATAACACGCACCGCGGGTACCTGGCGAACCCGTAGTGGGCGGGGGCGACAGGCGGCCGTGTATGTAAGACTAATGTCGTCGTTTAATACATATATGGAAATGATATCGGCGGTCTGTTCAAATAGCAGCGCGTGGTATTTGTGGGATTTACATTGTGTATATTGTGAAAACGGGATGCTATACATTAGCAAGAGAGTCAGTGTACAGTGGTATATTCGCTTCCCTGATTGCTAGCTGCTTCCCGGCAGACGCATGCACTTATGAATACATCCCGGCACGGAATGTGACCAACAACGTGTAATTCATCGCTGCATTTTGTTGAAAATATGCATTTTTATCAATGAGACGCTTGTGACACAAGGCCATTGCGCCGTAGCAATGACTACAGGTACGCCGGTATTACATGTACAACTATATAATTTAGATAGATGTTCAGTGGATCGTACATATGGCTTCAATATCAATGTGCATCGATACTGCTCACGACGCCCACCTAGCTCCCTGTCGTAGCATGCAACTAAACACTACCGACTACATGTGGAAATTGAACTGAGGAGAAGGGGGCCTCACCTAGCACGGAAGTTCACCCTTACAGACTGGCCGCATCATCATATTGCATGGATTCTAAGAAACATATTATATCACAAATTCCTGAAAACGAGCAGGAGAGCAGTACATGACAATGTGGCCTATAGTGAATAGTATAAAACGCTCTTGCTTGCGCTCTTACTTGCTGGCGAGTCATTACTGCTGTGAGACCCAGTGGCACTTGCTCAACAGCGTCTTCACAGGTAACGTCAAAATCGCGATGTCTTGGGGCGCCGGAAGCGCGGTATCCAAGCGCCTGAGGGTATGACGCCTTTCACCTCGTCATTCTTCCGCACAAGAATGCTGACAAACTGATTTAGGCCGCGGCTTGGGGAGGCAGAGAGATGTTCACCAGATGCCACCCCCGCAAGCCGGAAGCGGTTGTACTCAAACGATAGCAGTGGTTTCTCGTACCAGGGCCGCCTGACCCACTCCTGGCCCTGTCGGTCCACGTATGACTGGGAACTGGAGGTTCCCGGTGAGGCACTGCCAGACGATGAGCCCCCCTGCTGAGCAGGGAGCTCCCCCTGCTGAGCAGTCTAACCCTCAGCGACTTGAATGCTGCACTGCCTTTTGCAGGCATGGCTGGAGCGGAGTTGCCACTGGACTCCACCTGGGTCTCAACCCCGACGCCAAGCTCAGCTGCCCGGTTCTGGGAGCCGGTGTCAGGAGGGCAGGTGGCGCTGCGCGCCAAAGCGGACATGAGCGGATTGATCGTAGCCATAATGCTCCCCATGGCGGAGATAGCCCTATGGGACACTTTCAGCGTGTCGTCGTCCTCAGCCTGCTAGGAAAATACCGATTCGCAGGCGGGAATTTCATGTTATGGGGCCAATGGTAACGGAGGGGGGTATCACATGAGCCACGCGTAGAGGCCAGAGGCGGGAAAAAGGAGTTCAGTACTGACCTTGAACAACTTGATGAGCTTTGGCGTGATGTAGCACGGCAGATTTGCCACATCCATGGGAGTCATCTCAACTGTCTTATGCTTGGAATCGAAACGCCCCACCTGACAGTAATTATTAAGGCATGCTCAGCTTCATGTACTGTGCATGAACCTGAGCTAGCGATCACCGTTCTGGTGGGACTTTCCGTGAAAGGTTGGCATGGCATAGCCACAATTATGACGGGCCAGGCACACCTTTCTGAGGGAAATACAAACGAACTGGGAGCACATCGAACCCTCTAGGGTGCTATCGTGCCGGTCCTTGTTCCACAGCGCAGGCGTCCGAAAGGCATGACGCATGCCTGCGGCCAGCGCGGCGAGGTTGCTGTATGCGACGCCCCGCATGGCGCTCTCGTCCAGGAACCCGGTCAGCACGTCTAGCTCCTCCGGGCTAAGAGGCACCGCGAGCCGCAGCAGCCACACGTCCCCCACAAACGTCGCCAGGCGCTCCTCTAAATCGAATACGTGCAAGCCCCGCGAAGCGAGCGTCGCCCTTTCTCAGGTCCCTCGGCCCGTCCTGGAAGCATCACAACGCGTCAGGTCTGCTGGGCGTGACTCGACTGGTAGGTATAAGCCGTTTCCACTGCACGCAGCAGCAAGGGGAGCGACCCGCTGCTGATCAGTCTCACTGACCTTTGTCATCTCGTACACTGCCAGACGACCGTCGGCCGCCGCCGGTTCTGTAGGCCCGACGATCCCCACGTGGGTGTAGGACGACTTGGTGCATACCGTGGTCGCGGAGAACCCGCCGGTTCGATATTTGTACAGCAGCGCATCTCCAGCTTGGACGCTGGCTGGGTCTACGAGTGCGGGCAACGGCGACGCGATGCTCGCCTCTCGACTGCCTGGGCTTAGCTCTTCGGTGGCCATCGTCGCGCGTTCTGCCACTGGCGGCGTCGTCTCCAGTGATCGACGTTGGCCGCGGTACCGCGTGGTGGTCGCGACGTCGCGACTACAGGTCCGCCTGCCCTGGTACGAGTGTACGACTACCGCCAGGGTTTCAACGTTTCAACATGGATAATCCTTATCATAAAACTTTTTGGTTACAGGGAGAGCGTCCGGAGAATGCACGCAAAGTACTGGGGGAGGAAAAAGCCTACATTTAAGCAGAACCCATAATCCTTATCATCCAAACCATATTTACAGTCGTACGCGCGACTGCTTGTACCTGGTGTGAATTACAAAAAGGGCAGTTCCCCAGAATTATAAAAACAACACAGCAAGCCGTCGCCTGGAAGCGGCCGGCATCCCGCATAAGGCGGGATGGATGAGTGATGACTGGCTGTGAATTACAAAAAGGGCAGTTCCCCAGAATCAGAAAAAAAACACAGCAAGCCGCGCCACATGCGCGCAACGAGCAATGCGCCAGGCAGGGCTGTCCCGTACCACGCAATGGGAGATGAAACTCCACAAACTAGTTTAGAACATTTCACAAGGAACGTTTGGTTTGCCGACTAGATCATGCCGGGCGCAGCATGTCACGGGTGGGGATCACGGGCGGGGATCCTTAAAGCGACGACATGCCAATGAGGCGTGCCAACGGGAAGACGATCGCCAGTACGGCCAAGGATGAAAAGATTGTCAGTGGCGCGACTTCCGAAAGGGGAAAAACTTGCCGCCCATGTCGGAGAACATCTCCCGACTGGAGCGGGTACCGCAGGTTTTGTCGGATCAGTAGGGGGTCAATGACTAGCTGGGGCACCACTGGCCTTCAGTTTGAACACGCATTGTGCTGCAAATGAGCTCCATGGGGGGTTGCACCAGAAGTTACGTTCGCACCGCCGCCATGTCGCGGCATCCATCGGAGAGGCGGCCAATGGCGTCGACAGCGGCCTCGCACTACCGCGGGTCACGCGAGGCGAAGTGATGTAAGGTTAGTTGAACTCGGTGCTCGTCGTCGCAATCAGTTCCGCGATTTAGGCCGTTCTGACACCGATCTTCAAAGATATGGCGCCAACCCGACCCGTGTGCATTCCACCTGTCCCGAGCATCGTGGCTTAGTACGGCGGCGGGAATGTTCGGCAGCGCCGGGCTGCCGACCCCGTGCGAAACCTCGGGGAACCCTCGGCTGCGCCACGAGAACGGGCGGGGGCGACGAGCGGCGAGGAGACACGAGCCCGGTGCTTAAGGCCGTCGAGGCATTTGGGGGGCGGAGAGGCCGAGCATGGCAGCGACTTCGGGGACATGCTATGAGGAGACACGACCAGGAGTACCCTAGGGGAGTTGAGGCACCAGACGACGGGCGGCGAAAGCCGTTGGCTGACGGTTCGGTTTGACCATGGATCACGGGTTGCGCAGGCAGCGAGGCGCGGCGCGGCGCGGCGACGATATGCTGCGCACATGCAAGCATACGCTGGGTTGTCTGCCGCGGAGCAATGACACTTGCTTGGGGCGGGGGGGGGGGGGGGGGGGGGAGGGATTGGTGCCCGCCGTTCCCCTCCAAATCCCCTAGGGCCCCTGCAAGGACAATTCATGCGCATGTGGGCGAGATGGTGGCAACTACATACGGCGGAGCGCGGCCGAGCATCCGCCACAACCGGCACGGCGGCGTGGTGGAGCGAAGGAGGCGCCGCCACCCTTAAGCATATTTTTAGAGTAGTACGGATGGAGTGGAAGCGAGAAGTCCATCACGAAAACCGTAAGATTGGCCAGCATATTGACGTGGCAGAACCATGCTCGGGGGCGATGTCGGCTAAATGCTTCACACGTCATGCTCGACAATAATTGGCTGGTTACTATTTCTTACGATTACTCCCTACATGATAAATAAAAACAAATAATTACGACTGAATCACGTGATGGACGGAGGCGGGGTTGAAAGCAATTGAGGCCGGCCGCATCACTTGATATATATAATGCGCTTATTAGCGTTTTTCATTGTAGGGCTTAGACATGAGAAAAGCGCAATATACTAGCGTAAACGGTAGAGGCCACTATACTTCACTTTTGACTCACTGAAAATGGGACAATTTACTAGCTCACCCGCCAAACAATGTACTACAGACATACATATACAGCGCAAAGTACTGTACTCGCCGTCGCCGCCGCCATCCCTTATCCCGCCCACTCGAGTGGAGGGGGGGCTGCGCAGTACTACTAGTCGCTACTAGTATACCTTTCCACCACCGCCAAGGCTGCCCAGAACCCAAACCGGGCCGTGGCAGACAGTTAGCGACAATTCATAGGTAAGGATCCCACGCGACACAGGCATGCAGGGTCTTAACTTACACAAAAAGGCGCGAACGCCCGGATCCGTGACATGAACGGACTCCGCCTACCTTCGGCGTAGGTCTGCACGGCTGGTGAGTAGGCAGCTATAGAGACTTGCAGCTCGCGCTATCGGTTACTGCCATGCAGGCTGGGGTAGGTCCCATCGCGATGGAGGTGCCTAGCAACCCCCCCCCCCCCCCCCCGCTTCCCCCCCGCACGCGGCCACCCTCTCGAGAGTCTGCCAGCCGGTCCGCCCGACCCGCTCGACCGAGGGCTTCGTCTGCTCGACGTGCCCCCACCCAACGCTCTCGTCGCGTGGCGGCCCTTGCCGTTGGACCTAGCCGGGCCGATACGCAGTCAGTGGCGGGTCAGGGGCAGGGCCCGCCAGCGGCAGACATGTCGCCGAGCTTGGCTGTCGCTGGCGATGCGGGCGAGGGCTGGCCTACGCATAGCGATAGCCAGGCTGGGGAGAGCGGCGGGCAGGGAGCCGGCGCGTCGGCAGCCACACCCTGTGGACTTGCGCTCGCATTAGGCGGGGGTGGGGGCGTGCCGGATGCCAGCGGCTCGGAGGCTGGTAAAGGCGCGACAACCACCATGCTCACGGTAAGAGCTGTGGAATAGGCGGGATGGAGGGCGGGGGGCGGGGGGGGGGGGGGGGGGGGTTGTGGCCGTGCTGTGATGTAATGCTGTGGTAGTGTGGTGCACCTTTGCATTTTTATACGGCTTGCTAATTATGTCGCCATTACACGTTCGACTGACAGCCCCCGACTCCAAAAACTAGCACGAGCAACGCACTCCCTGCCCCCGCTGCCGACGAGTTGCAGCCGGCCTCAAAAGAAGCAACGCCAGTCGCCAAGGTGGGCGGCCTTGCTGCGATGTAAGGTTGCTGTCCTGGGCTTCTGTTGTTTCCGGCTTGCTAGTTATGTCGCCATCGCGCGTTCGACCCACAGCCCCCGATTGCAAAGCACGAGCGACGCACCCCCTTGCCTTGCTGCCGACGAGTCGCAGCCGGCCTCAAATGAAGCGACGCCAGTCGCCAAGGTGGGCGGCCTTGCTTCGATGTAAGGCTATGCTAGGCTGTTTTAGTTTTCGACTGTCTAATTATGTCGCCATCGCACGTTCCACCCACAGCCCCCGAGTGCAAAACGTGGCACAAGCGACGCACCCCCTTCGCCTTGCTGCCGACGAGTCGCCGCCGGCTCGCATGCGCCACCAGTCGCAAGGGTGGGCGGCTTTGCTGCGATATAAGGTTAAGCTAGGCTTTTGCAGTTTCCGGCTTGCTAATTATTATGCCGCCATCGCACGTTCCACCGATAGCCCCCGAGTCCCAAACCTTGCACGAGCGACGCATCCCCTCGCCCGATGCTGACGAGTCGCAGCCGGCTTCAACCGAGGCGACGCACGTCGCCAAGGCGGGCGGCCTTGCTGCGACATAATGATGTTATCCACCTTTGCATTTTTATGGCTTGCTAAATATGTCGCCATCGCGCGTTCGACCCCCCCCCCCCCCCCCCCCGGACTGCTAGCTGCACGAGCGACGCACCCCCTCGCCTTGCTGTCGGCGAGTCGCAACCGGCCTCAAAAGAAGCGACGCCAGTCGCAAGGTGGGCGGCCTTGCTGCGATGTAAGGCTATGTTGAATTTTTTTAGTTTCCGACTTGCTGATTATGTAGACGCCATCGCACATTCGACCCATACCTCCCGACTGCAAAATCTGGCACCAGCGACGCACCCGCTGCCCCCGCTGCAAAAGGCCTGAACGACCCTCACAGTTTGCTCACAGTTGCGGCAATCCTTTGGTGACGCCTGTGCAGGCCGGGAGAAGCAAAAAGGGGGAAAAGGCAAGGGCGAACGCGGGCAGGGTGGTGCTGGCTCCAAGCGCGGCCGTGAGGAGCGATCCCGCCGCCGATTATTGCCACTCCCGTCACTTCCTCTTCGCCCACCTCCCCCGGAGCACCGCACAAGTCCGTCCCATCCGCTGCAGTCAAGCCGCCGCGGTCCTGGTCCATCGTTCCCCAGGACGTGAGGAAGAGGGCGGAGCGCAGGATCGCCAGCTCTACTATGGGGTGGGCACCGCTGAAGTGGTGCCGGGCGCAGCGGAGCCTGAGACCCTGGTGATGTATGCAAAAGTGCCCGCCATAGATAAAGGTGGCTGCACTGCCGGCACCTTCTGGACTCGTCGCAGTCGCAGGAAACGTTGTCGCCCGCAGAAACGCACTTCAGTCGACACCAAACTCTGTGGACGGCTTGCAAGAAGCGACAAGGTTGGGGCAGCAATCCTCGCCTGCTGTTGGTATACGCGACAATGCGCGCCTGGGTGACCTGGTACTCGGAGTGGCAGTCGTGTTGTATGGTAGTCGTGTTGACGCACCCCCTCGCGTGCCTGCTGCCGAGCCGCAGCCAGCCTCGACAAGGGCGACGCGAGTCGTCAAGGTGGGTTGGCCCCGTTGCACGTGTTGCCATTGCGCACCTATTACTTTTACGGCTCGCTAATAGAGTCGAAATCGCACGTTGGCCCCGCATACCCCGAGCGCAGAGGCTTGCCCGAGCGACGCACCCCCTCGAAGCGCTGCTCCCGAGTCGCAGCCGGCCTCGACAGGGGCGCCTCATGTCGCCAAGGTGGGTTGGACCCGCTGCACCTTTGTTGCCGTTGCGCACTTGTTACTTTTACGGCATGCTAATTGAGTCGCCATCGCACGTTGGCCCCCGCAGACTCCAAGCGCAAAAGCTGGCCCGAGCGACGAACCCCCTCGCGGCGCTGCTCCTAACCCGCATGCCAAACGCTCTCGTCGCGTGGCGGCCCTGGCCATTGGACCTCGCTGGGCCGATACGCAGTCAGTGGCGGGTCAGGGGCAGGGCCCGCCCGCGGCAGACATGTCGCCGAGTTTGGCGGCTGCCGCTGGCGATGCGGCCGAGGGCTTGCCTACGCCTAGCGATAGCCACGCGGGGGAGAGCGGCGGGCAGGGAGCCGGCGCGTCGGCAGCCACACTCTCTGGACTGGCGCTAGCATTAGGCGGTGGTGAGGGCGTGCCGGATGCCAGCGGCTCGGAGGCTAAAGGCGCGACAACCACCATGCCCATTGTAAGAGATGCGGAAAAGGCGGGATGGAGGGCATGGTGGAGAGGGGGGGGGGGGGGGGGGTTGTGGCCGTGCTGCGATATAATGTTGTGGTGCACCTTTGTATTTTTATACGGCTTGCTAATTATGTCGCCATTACACGTTCGACTGACAGCCCCCGACTCCAAAAACTAGCACGAGCAACGCACTCCCTGCCCCAGCTTCCGACGAGTTGCAGCCGGCCTTAATAGAAGCAACGCCAGTCGCCAAGGTGGGCGGCCGTGCTGCGATGTAAGGTTATCCTGGGCTTCAGTTGTTTTCGGCTTGCTAATTATGTCGCCATCGCACGTTCGACCCAACAGCCCCCAATTGCAAAAGCTGGCACGAGCGACGCACCCCCTTGCCTTGCTGCCGACGAGTCGCAGCCGGCCTCAAATGAAGCGACGCAATTCGCCAAGGTGGACGGCCTTGCTGTGACGTAAGGCTATGGGTTATGGGCTCATGTAGTTTCCGGCTTGCTAATTATTATGCCGCCATCGCACGTTCCACCCACAGCCACCGAGCGACGCACCCCCTCGCCTTGCTGCCGACGAGTCGCAGCCGGCTCGCAAGAGGCGCCGGGAGTCGCCAAGGTGGGTGACCTTACTGCGATGCTGTAAGGCTATGCTAGGTTGTTTCGTTAATTTCCGACTTGCTAATTATGTCGCCATCGCACGTTCGTCCGACAGCCCCCGAGTGCAAAAGCTGGCACGAGCGACGCACCACCTCGCCTTGCTACCGACGAGTCGCAGCCGGCTTGCAAGAGGCGCCGCGAGTCGCCAAGGTGGGCGGCCTTTCTGCGAGGTAAGGCTATGCTGGGCTGTGGGGCGTCTTCGGCAGGAAGCCAGTGACTACCGATATGGTGTGGTTGTACCTCATCCTCAGCCGGGGTGGGCCGTGGGGCGCCTGCAACTGCCGTGTCGGAACGCCTAGCGCTGCCTTGCATGCCGGGGCTGCCTGCGGCACCCTCTTTAGACGCCACTACTTCGGCCAAAGACGCAGTGGGGCGCTGGGCACCCCCCCTTAACGACTCTTCCAAGGTCGCAACATCACGCAAGGCTGCCCCACGCGAGGAGACGGGCCGGCCAACGGCAGACCCGATACAACTTGTTGCCATCTCGAGAAGAACTTCCCTACTCATCATTCCCTCATGATCTTGAATGAGTTCCCGCACCTCCCCGAGTGCGGCGCGAAGTTCGTGTATAGCCCGCAAGGGGGAACCCATACTGACCCCGCAGCCCTACTTCCTACTTGTTTCAGCGAGAACTGTTAGGCAGGTGTGGGAAACGGAGAACTGCCCCGACTTCGCGGCAACCTACCTACCTACCTACCTTCGGAGAACCTGCCTCGACCCGCCGCCTCTGCCTCGTTCCGCCGCCACCAAGTGATCATGTACTTTGTGCCAGTACACGCGAACCCTAAAAACCTGCACAGGGTTTAAAGCTAGTAAATTGTCCCATTTTCAGTGAGTCATAAGTGAAGTATAGTGGCCTCTACCGTTTACGCTAGTATCTTGTCCCATTCCCCTTAGACAGAAGTGATAATTCGTCAACTAAACGCCCGCCCCGGGCGGGCGGCGTGAGCGCTGCGCAGATGCAACATATGCTGCTCCTGCTTTAAGGGATCGCCGGCCCGCCAACAGTTAACAAAGCCTGAAGCCCCCATAGGTAATGTGGCCGCCCATGAGCCGAACAAAGCCGCACGAGCCCAACCGGCCTCCCCCAGCGGCGAGGGCAGCCCGCAGGGCCTGAAGCGCGACGCACCCAGCGCCCGCCTTCGCGCGCCGGGTGTGCCTGCCAAGAGGCCGCTGCGCCCCATGCCCCTCAAGGTCCCCGGCAGCGACGCGCATGGGGTTATGTGCCGAGGAATCAAACAAGCCGGGCGCGGGTGGGTTGGGGGGCGGGGGGGTATGCATGGACGGGGCATGCTCGGGGCGATCGCCCGCCATGCCGTCACATGGTGGCTTCTATTGGAGAAAATACGCTTCTAAAATGGAATAGGGGTTCGGTCGAAAAAACGAGCTCCTGCAATGTTTCTCCGAGCATTCATAATAGGGGGGAAATGACATCACCGACGAATGACACATTTTATAGGGGGCGCGGCGATTGTTCTCCTTCAGTCGGGTAATCCGGAGGAATCCGTTCGATTTCTACATACATTTTAGGAGTTTCATTTATGGCTAAATTCTGCCTTTGTTATGGTGAGGGCAATTTAAAAAGACTTGGCGGACTCGGAGCAACGCGATTGGGAGCAACTCATTTCAAAGTTGAGTCTGGTTTTGCCAAAAAGGTCGCGCAGGCTGTTTTACACGGTCAAGAGCCGAAATTGGCAGGAAGGTTTAGCGAAAGCGTGGAGGGAAAACGGAGTCAGGGGGGGCGCTGCGTGGAACGCAGCGAAAACTGGAAGATGGCAGGCTCAGCTGTTCTGGCTGCTTTTATGTCTACTCGTGCTGCACCCAACAAGGGCGCAACAACAGTTACTAGTTCCCGTACCACTGCGCAGCACTTGTAGCTGAAAAGCGGTTAGGTCAAGGATGGAAACCCCATAAACTAGTTTAGATCATTTCAAAGTTGAGTCTGGTTTTGCCAGTCTTGAGCGAACGGAGAGAGCGGTGGATTGACGGAGAAGGGGTAGCGCCAAGTCATGAAGGAGGCACTGGGAAGGCCACCGCTGCGGAGTCCTGTTGGACTTGGAAGTGGCGGAGGGGGGCGATGTGTCCAAAGAAGAACCACGCGCCAGGAGAAGGAAGAACGTTGGGGTCGATGTAGTCCAGAACGACATCGGAGTTAGTGGCCCAACCGCCTTGGTAGCGGATGTGGGACAGTGGCGCTCCGATGGCGTTTGCTGCAGAGGCTGCGCCCTTACGTAGACTGTGTGAAGTCCAGGAAGTGCCAGCAGGAGGGGCAGCGTTGACTAGGTTGACCGCTGTAGACAACCCGTCTGACATCGTAGCCGCAGTCCAAGGTTTTGACTGCTCAGCCACATTGACAGCCCAGAAGTTGGAGGCAGCCAAGCCAACAGTAACCAGGGGGACAGACTGGACGTTGTCGATGAAGTAGCGCAAGAGTCGTGCCACTCGAGGGTGCTCGGACACTGGAAGGAGAAGTACGCGCAGGTCGTCGGGTCCCCGACGGCCAGCGCGACCCTTCTCGCGGTAAATCTGCAAGGTGATGTTGTAGGTGTCGACATGCACATCTTGCGCTCGACAGGAGACGCCAGTGAGGCCCCTGGCAAAGAACAGGAAGTTGACAACCGAGGCCAAGAGGGCTCGGTAGTCGAGGTGGGACTCTGGGTAAGGAGCAGACACAATTAGCTCGGCCTTTGAGACGAAGCGGTAAGCTACATCCGCAGGCAGAGGGACACGCAAGGGGGCAGCGTCCAGTCGGCGCTGCCGCAACATTAACCCACGCCTTGCCGAAGTGAGGTGTAGGCTGTCCTTGGCGATCGGGACGAGGTTGTGCAGCTCGAAGAAGGTGTTGATGGCAGACAGGTAGGGCTGCAGCGACTTAGCTGCGATGTGCCCTCGCTCCCCGATCCAGGCAACGTACCGAACAACAGTAGCAGTAGTCGCCTCTAGCGGGCTGATGTTCTCGGAGTCGTGGCAGAACTCAGCGAACTGAGACAGTCTGCCGGCGTAGCTCTTGAGGGTCTGAGCGCTGAGGGAGCTGGAGAGCAGGTCGAGCGTCCGCTGGCCTAGCTCGTCTGAGCCGAACGCGTCCTGTAGTCGGGATCGCAGTGACGCAGCCCACGGAGCGATAGCTGCGAGCTCGTCGATTACGTAAGTGCGTCGTTTTACCGACAGAGTGCCACCGGCACGGCCACTGTTCGCAAAGTACTCGGCAGCAGCGGTTAGGTTCCCGGCGGTTGGCCGGTAGTTGCTGGACGGGTTTGCAGTAGCTTCAGTACGGGTTTGCGGGGCTAGGTTCAGGTAGGAGGGCCGCCCCGCGCGCCCTTCGCGCTCGTTGCGCCTGTCCCGTGCGTAACGTACACGCGCGAAACTTGGTCGTTGCGAACCGGTTGTAACTCGTAGTGTAACAACCGACGAACGCAGAGATGGGGTTGTACGAAAGGCGGATGGTTGAGCCGCCATGTGCAGGTGTGCGGATGGTTGAGCCGCACTCGGCTGTAGCTGTAAGAAGCGCCGCACCGAGGAAGGTCTAAATGAAGTGTGTAAGGTGGGGGGGGGGGTCAGGTCCTGACACAGGGCGCTCATCCCGCCGTTGAGCTGCAAGGGTGCGTCTTGCGGCGGTCACCGAAAGGTGGCCTCGCAAGGCTCCTGCAGCTCCGACGAGCGGCGCCCCACACCGTCACTCGTGCTCACCTTCGCGGCCACGTCCACGTCCGTCGCCACGTCCTCGCCCACGCCCGCGACCTGCAACTGCAGCCGCCACTCGAGAAGTAGCGGTCGCCTTGGCGCTGCTGGCAACGGTCGCCTCGAAGACACGACGCTCGTAGTCCCGCATGAGGTCCCCAAAAATCGCGGAACCCAGATGCTCCGAAGCAGGCTGAAAATGCTGGGCTCGCAGCACGTCCAGAACACCTTGGTCACCGTGCACACGCTTGATCTCATTGAGCTTCCGTAGGAAGGCCAAACGAAACCGAAACGCCTTGTCGATGGCCTCGGCGTGGTTTCGGGCTCTCGCGAGGTAGGGGGTGAAGTCCTGGTTGCTGGAAGGGACGTAGGGCAGTAGCTCGTCGAGCGCCACGAAAAGGGCGGCCATGTGAGCCCCGAAACACGACATCCACAAGTACTCCTCCTGGGCCGGCAGACGCCGGTCATCCTGCTTGAGGTACTCGTTCGTTAGGTCGGTGCTCAGGGGGAAAAGTCCAGGCACTCGGCTGACCGGTCGAACGGCCTCGTAACCAGACTCTGCTCTCTGCAGTAGCTCTGGCACCGCGAGGTAATCATCCTCGGCACTCACGGATTTTGCTCCGACACGGCCGCTCTGGGCTAGCTCTAGCAAGTCGGGGCGCTCTGCGGCTCCCCCGCTGCCTGTCGGCTGTCTCGCGAAACGCTGCCCTGAGCCGGAGCCATGTGCCCCTTCTCCATCAGCAACGCGATCACGAACCGTCAATTGTGCCACAGCTGTAGCCAGCTCTCGCAGTAATGAAGACTGGGCCCTCATATCTGCGTTCAGCGACTGCAACGTCGGCTCAGCGACGGGTTCTTCTCCATCTGACATAGTAACGCACGGACGTACGGACGAGAATATCACACTCGGGTGGCGAGCCGGGTGTGGTCTTGAACAACCTGGGGTGACCTTGCTCGCAACGGGTTACGAGACAGTTTTTACATCGCTGCGTGGAACGCAGCGAAAACTGGAAGATGGCAGGCTCAGCTGTTCTGGCTGCTTTTATGTCTACTCGTGCTGCACCCAACAAGGGCGCAACAACAGTTACTAGTTCCCGTACCACTGCGCAGCACTTGTAGCTGAAAAGCGGTTAGGTCAAGGATGGAAACCCCATAAACTAGTTTAGATCAGTCTTGGAGATTTGGAGCAGTAGCAGACCCGTACCGGTACGTTGTGATCAATTTCAATATTTCAAATCTGGCGGCGACTCGCTCATCATGAACCTCGAGGCACTACCCGCACCTGGCGACGTTCAGCACATGTAGCGACTACCCTGTAATCCTTACTACAACACGATACCGCCATCGCGGACGCCTTTCGTCGCGATAACGGTGTTCACGATATGGGCAGGCGTGCACGCGCCGAGAGGCGGACGGCTTTTTCCAGCGCGGGTAGTGCCCATGGGCAACACTATATCAAAGGAAGAACTGGCGCCCGCCACCATGCGCAGCGGCTCACCAGGAGCGAAGGATCCTGAGTGCGGCAGGCTTGTTGGCACCACCTCCACCTACACGTTGTGCCCGCTGATACCCCCTAGGATCCGTACCCGGCGAGATGCGGTAGGGGGCTGAGCGGAGTGGCCGGTTGTCACGGATCCTCAGATCTCGCGACGACCGGGGATCCCTATAGGCGGGGGGTTTGACAACCCCAAGGATCCGTACCCGGCGAGATGTGGTAGGGGGCTGAGCGGGGTGGCCGGTTGTCACGGATCCTCGGATCTTGCGACGACCGGGGAGCCCTACATGCGGAGGGTAAATAATTGGCGCCGCCATAGTTGGCGCCGCCGGGCAGCAGCCATGTACGGGTGGCTGTTAAAAACATTTCATGCACGTCACCGGCCTAGCATCGGCTTCTCCGAGATCCGCCTAAGGGTGGGGAGGGGCTTTACGACTCGGCCGGGGGCATGAAGGCATCCTATTCGCGAGGGCTGTTCGAAAATAAAATCGTGTTCTCGTACCTCGATACGACCCGCGACCGACCTGCAGAAGATTTGGCATCCCCCTTCACTCTTGTGTGTTGCACCTACTACTCCGAGCATCTCGGCTTAGTACTACAGCGGAGTGTCCGGCGGTGCCCTCCGGCCGACCCGTTTGGACCACCCGCCGGGAACCCCCAGCCGTCCCGTGAGTACGGGCGAGGGCGGCGAGTGGCGAAGAGGCAGCAGGAGCCCGGAACTGAAGGTGGAGAGGGCGTTTGGGGGCGGAGAGGCCGGGCATGGCGGCGAATCAGGGGCCAGGCGACATTAGCCAGAGTGGCCTGCGAGGGCTGCGGCCAGGCAGCGGGAGGAGTCCGCTGGAGGCCAGCCCGGTCTGACGGGCGCAACATTGATCGGTCCCGCCTCGCACATGCTGCGGGCCGCTTTTAAGCGGCTGCTTGTGTTGATATTATCCTCGTAGTAAATTTACTGGCGGTGTCACAGCGTACAACGTTTCAGCGTACGCATGCGCGCGTACAGGGATTTGCTTACTTGGCATACCGGCGAATACTCGTCGCCTGTCATACGGGTATCAATTTTAGTACTTGCAGTACTGCGTTGTATGTGTATGCCTGATGTCCAAGCGAGCAGTCACCCATGGCGCAACGACCAACTGTCTGTCGCTCAGCTCTCACACCTAGAACCACCGACAGACCTAGGGCCCGTACCAACGGCTAACTGCCGCCAACCACGGCGCCCGTGCAGACCAATAGCGCGTGGGAAGGCCTAGGGGCTTAGTCGGCTCGCGCGCCCGCGGGATGCTTTAGCATCCTGTCGGCGCGCTGCCCGCCCACTCTTTTGCTTTCCAAACGTCTCATCCCACCCATCTTGTAACCACGCTACTACACCACAAACACCTCGACTCTGTGCACATCACACCTGCACGTGCCTCGTCTATTGCTGTCCATCAAGGGCAGTACAACCTGTTGTCGAGCTGCGAGTGATATCGCGCAGCAAGCAACGGTGGTGAGTCGCGGTTACACCTGTGTTGTTTGCGTCGTGACGCCCGTCTTGCTTTTACCTCCTGTGAACCCGTCGTACCGACTGCCTGGACTTGTCGACCGACCGACCGACCGACCGATTAGCGTACCGAACGTGCCTGATCAGCACCGGCTTGCTTGTTGCCATATGCGAGCAGTCGGTACTGCGCGTCGTCGTCGTCGAGTCGTGTCGTGATACCGTACGCGTACGCATATGCGCGCGTGCGGGCACTCGTAGTCCATTCGCGAGAGGCATGTCGTGCGGCACAGGGTGAGGAGTGCTTGACGTATTTCGCGTCGATCGACCACACACACACACACACCTCTGTCACGCCGAGTAACCAAGCAACTCGCACGCGTGTGTAGTGCCGGCCAATAGGGCCGATGGCACTGTGAGACGTACTTCTACTGGAGTCATAGGAACCGAGGCCAAGAGTCAGCAAGTCTTAGACAGAGACTTAGAGGCCAGGACACGTACATAAGACCACATGCCTAAGAGTCTGTTAGGCGATCGTTTGGAAAGCAAAAGAGTGGCTGTTCCTAAGTGGTCTTAGTCCTGAACGCCCACATCCTAATACCCCCACTTAGACGCTGACCTCGAGGTTGTTCAGGGGACGCCCTCACCTCCTGCAGTCAGCCACGTCTTCACAAGTGGAGGGAGCAAGTCATCACAGTGCAACGTTCATCGGCGCCGATCTTCTGCGTTTTTGTTGGCAAGGCACTGTGCAAGGCGCGCGTAGGAGGCATCGCCTACACCTACAACGCGTGCAACGAGCTGAGAGGAGCCGCGTGTGGTGGTTACCTCAGCCTGGAGCGCGTTTGTCGGCAACCGCTTCATCAACATGTTCAGTCCAGACTTCTGCGCGCCAATTGGGGGGGGGGCGGTCACTGAGCAAGGCGCATGTCAGAGGGAGAGAGCCCGCGCCAACTCAGACGACGCTTCACGAGGAGTACCGGAGCACCTGTGGCAGCACCCTTATTGGAGCCGGAGCGCGTCTTGCGTCAAGCGCTCCGTGACGCCATGGCGCAGCGCGGTGGAGACCCCAGCGCCGTAGGATCTGGAACACCATCAAGACGACGACCACCTGGAAGTCAGCACTACACGCCCAATCAGATCATGGGTGACCTGAGTGCAGCGGAGGAGCGCATCTACGAGGAGCGAGAAGACGCGCGGACAATCGCCGGTGGTCTACGCAAGGAGACAACACCACGCCATGAGCGCTTCGACGGCGCTACCTCAATATGGACGGAGTGGTTCAGTTCATTCAACGCCAACGTGTTGGTGCCATACGCGCTTAACAAGGCGCCACCAAGATCAGCCCCGAGGGCTGACGGAGCTGGTTCATCGGAGGGCGAGAGCACCGGACCAGAGTGGGTGTTCAGCCCAGCAGACTCCCTTCAGCTTCTTCAAGAGTATGTCGAGATCAACGCCGTCACCAGGCCCATCATCGATCAATGGCAGAAGGACACTCTACGCTATCAACAACGAACTCTCCGCTTCGACCCTGCATCCGGACGCATTAATAGAGTGCCATCGCGCGAGGATGCGGACGCCTTTCACGAGTTCCGCTATCGACGCTACGTGGAGCTCTTTGAGACCAAGTTCAATGAGGCGCCGAAGATGCGCACTAGGTACGACGCCTACACCCGTGAGGGCTTCCGGGAGACCCCTGCCAGCTTGGCGATGACTCTTCGCGAGCTCAAGGCGCATCTACCAGACCTCACGTGGGACAAGGTCAACCAGAAAGCGTTCGACGTCATGACCTCGGTGTGGCGCTCTATTCCGGCGCTCAAGCAGTCCCTCGACGCTGGCTTCCACCAGCTCAAGGACATTGCTGTTCTACGTCAGTCTCATGAGGACCGCTTGGACGAGCTAGCTGCGGAGGTGGAGCGCTATGAGGACATCGTGAGGAAGGATGAGATTAGAATGGCGGAGGCCTTGACGGCTGCCCAACACTTCGCAGAACTGACTGGAGCATCGGCGCCGGCAGCTGGTGGAGGACGGCAGCACGGCACCAGCACTCCAGAACCGGTCATCACATGGACCATGGTCAACGGACGTCGTGTGCGAGCGCAGCTTGTCGTCGTGAAGGACACCCACCAGATCCGCCCGTTGTGCGAGGCATGCACAAAGGCGCGTGGCCGTGACATCTTTCACGGAGCCAACTACCGAGAGTGTGCCAACAAGTTCGGCTCAACCATGTATGTCAACGACGCCGCTGGTGGCCGTGGCGGCCGTGGAGGCGGCCGAGGCGCAGGCCGAGGTGGCCGTGGTGGTCATGGCGGTGGACGCGGCGATGGAGGCGCACCCGGAGGCGGACGAGGACCGTGCTGGAACGCTGGGTGCGACGGCGCTCATAACTTTACTGAGTGCGACAAGCCAATCACTGACCCTACGCTCATCGCACGACTGAAGCGCAACCAGCGGGAGCGAGAGCGCCGTCTTGCCTATGGACAGCAACGCGGATGGGCTATGGACGTGGAGACCGGACTGTCCAAGCTCGAGATGGACTTGGCGAGGAAAGCCGGACACATGCTCACTGGGCGACACGACGCCCATGTTGACGGAGCGGCGACATCATCAACAATGGCAGACCTGGAGGCCATGTTCTCTCGCATCCTCGAGAAGTCTCAAGCTGCCCATGGTGCTACGGGTGCCATGCGCTTGGCCGTGGAGGTGCCAGACCCCTTTCTGGATTGCGTTGACACCGACGATCACGGCACTTTGCTACATGGAGCGTCGTGTGTGGAGCTGCCCGTGCGTGAGCTGCGTGAAGTCTTCTTTGGAGCTCCAGGTCGTGCGCAACCTGTGGGAGCTGACTGGACGCCGGGGTCGACTGTGCCAAGACCGCGTGGACGCCCGGCAGTGCTGCCTCCAGGATCGGCGCGGAACCCTGAACTTCGCATGCGCCAACCCGGATGGGACGCCCAACGCGAGCAACTCACCAAGCAGCGGCCCCAAGGCTTTGAGCCGGCAGTCGAGCAGGAGGCTCCTGCGTCCTACGAGGGCCGCCGTGCAGGAGGAGCAATCACCTCGGACATGTTGGACATCCGCAATCAGCAGCTCCTGCAGCACCTGCGCACAGCGCTACAGCACGCCAGGTTCCCTGGTCTACCCGTTTCTGTAGTATCGGACATGACACCCGAGCATGCTGCAAGGTGGTTGGAGGCACGCAACACTGCACTGCGTGGAGGACTTGACACTCGTGACCACATGGCCGTGGCATGGGAGACGGTGCTTCAGCAAGCCGTCCGACGCTTCGAGGCGACAGCGCGGCTCACCTGGGTTGACTACACGCACCTCGACTTGACGCGCGTCTTTGAGTATGCAGTGCGGCGCCGACAGTTTACCATCACCACTCCATTTCTCTTTTTCCTGCGACAGCGGTGTATTTATTACTAGCGCTCTAACCTTCTAATTCACACGAGAAGCAGTTACAAGGCACATGTAGCGACCAGGTAGGATGAAATCTATAAGTGCAGCTCACTACCTGTAGTGCCTACCGGTATCTACATCAGCAGCTGCATGGCACGGCGTCCGCATCAGAGTATGCCTGTGCTTGTGGGTAGTGAAGCACACATCAGGACATATTAATGAAGTACCGAACACCATCAGGCAAAGAATGTGCGCGCTTATCACCCACATGGAGCTTATTGGCAACTACTTTACACAGTCGACATACTTTCTTGGACGCTTTGCCGTTGCGCCGCAGCTGCTGAAACTTGGCGCACCTGTATAGATAAGACCACCTGCACCATTGAGTGGGCATGCTTGCGTGCCGCTCATCTCAAGAGGCAGCTGCATGGGGCAGCCCCAGAAAACATACGTGGCGCGCTGTGGTGCTGGTGTAAGGCCCTCATAGTACGAGGGCATGCGCGTGATGAAAATGATGGTATCACCAAGCGTTGCGAAGAACACATCACGCCGCGTCCATGTGAATCAACGTAGTCATCACTACTTTTTGTCTTCGCCAATTCAACTAGTATAGCAGTATCGCAAGGCATACGCAGGGCAAGGAATCAAATGTGGGATTTGGTAAGGGAATCTACAGCGACATCAACGGACTATGCGAACAAGCTAAACTCCGGCGGCTTGTAGTTGAGTGATGCGCAGTATAACGTAAGTGTGGACCCCTGCTTGAAGATGCTGCCTACGGCAATTTGTTGGCACGGCGGGTGTTGCATCCGATTTGACTGATATGAGAAATGCCTTTCGGCTTACTTTCGGCTCAAGGGTGGCCAGAAGGCACACTTGCGTGGGCTGCTACTGGCTGAGATTACATGCGACAGATCCTCTGCTCATTGGCCTGGTTGATAGCTGAGAAAATGTCGTGAAGACTGTGAGATTACATGAGCTAGACGCAACATTCAAGAAATCCACACAGAAATCCAGAAGGAAATCCAGAAGGAAATCCAGCTACGGGCCAACAGAGGCAGGAACCGCCATGGTAGCCTCCGACCAGGCATCGCCACCAGCCAGCCGCCGCTCCACGCAGTAGGGACGCTCTCCCCAGCACACAATCCCGGGCCACTCCAATAGCGGCACTAGGCCGAATGTAATGTGAAGGCGCCGACAGGAAAGGAGCTTCGAAGTTGAGGTCTCGCAGCAAGGAGCGGAAGTGGGGGGGGTCCAACCCAGAACGGGGCGCCACGGGCGTGCAACAGACGCAGGCCACCCAACGCCAGATGCGCCGCCAGCTCGGTCGCGTCCTTTTCCGCCAAACGTAGAACGCCTTCCCCAGCACAACATCCCGGGCCACTCCAATAGCGGCACTAGGCCGAATGTAATGTGGAGGCGCCGACAGGACAGGAAGGGAGAAAGTGCTCAACGAGTAGGGAATGCAGAGCCGACCGGGCCAGCAACGACGTAAGACGCCGGTGTCCAGCGCGCGTTGTTCCGCCCAGCGCCAGATCCGCCGCCAGCTCGGTCGCGTCCCCTTCCGCCGAACGTAGAACTCCCTTCCCAGCCCAACATCCCGGGCCACTCCAATAGCGGCACTAGGCCGAATGTAATGACAGGAAGGGAGAGGGTGCTCAAAGAACAGCGAACAGGGACTTGACCGGACCAGCAACGACGTAAGACGCCGGTGTCCAGCTCACACTGCTCCTCCGCGGCAGTGGCAGCACGGGCGGGGCCAAGGCAACCAAGGCGCCACCCGTGCACGATCCCCGCCCCCATCCCCAGCCGGGGGTGGAGGCGGAGGAAGGGCCCGCGATTCCGAGGGCCGAGGACGGTCGTTGGGCCCGCCCAGGCGGCGGAGGGTGGGTGGGATTGACTCGTGAAGACTGTGGCAGTCTGCAATGCTCTTCTTGCACAATGTTGCACCCAGTGTTTTGGCGGCCTTCTTCATGGCGCCCCTATGCAGGCTGACGTATCCGTCCTTGATTACCATGTACACATATTTTCCTCGAGGGCACAAAAGCTGCTGCTCGAGCCTAGGGTAAGCCTCGCGCAACATCCCGCTTATATCATTCGAGCCAGGTCCAGTCCAAGTGCTGGCAATGATGCGTGGAATCTGCCCTCCTTCAGCCCTTCTCGCATGATGCTCCGCGAGGCTATAGACCTTGTCAGCGACCTCAAAGTCCTTCTGGTTGAAGCGACGGTTGTCTGGCATGATGTTGACCTGGACCTGTTGGATCGCAGCAGCCTCGCCGTGCTTGGCCATCACAGCCTTCCAGACTGGCCATGCCTTTTCAAAGGCCTGGTGCCAGTGGCTTACGTAGCTAAACTCCAATGGTGTGACGAACGCCTCGGTGCCATTGGGAAGCTCCACTGCGCCGTACATCCCCTTGCACATGCTGCCAATATAAAACGCGCCAAACTTGCCAGACATGACCGCCTCGGACAGCCCAGGAAGCAATCTGTCCGCCACACCTTTGGAGGAGTCCAGAGCTGTCAAGCGGGGGGCGGCAGTAGGAGCAGCAGCAGGTCTGGCGAGCTGCGACAGCTTGCGTTTCTGGGATTGGCGCACGGTCGAGACGGATGGGAAGGTGCTGGGATCAATGTCCTCTTGCAGCGGCTCGATAGTGACCTCAACGGAGAGCGTTGTGGTGCAGCCTACGTCGTACTTGAACGTCATACGATCGCCAGTCTTGAGAGGGTCACAGGGCTCAGGCGTGTCGCCATCACCAAAGGCACTGGCAGGCGGGACACTTGACGTTAGTTGGATTTGGCGTTGACAATATGAGAGGGCCTGTGTTAAATCAATGAGCCGCACAAAGGGGGGGGGGGGGGCTCACCTGATGTTAGGCTCTAGCTTAAGCCTGTTCTTTAGGCCCTTTAGGATGCAGCGGAAGGATTTAGAAAGTATGGCCAATCTCTTCTGGTTACAGGGGTTCCTGGGTTATAGTTCTGTCTGAATTCTACCTAGTAGACTTGTCCGAGGCGGTATTCATACCCGCCGAGGTCATAGTCATACCTGTGCTATGTTAGCCGGGTGTCATGGGATACCCGTGCTGTGTTAGCCACGTAAGGCTTGAGTCAGAGAACTCTAGAGAATTCCAGAACAGTCTTCGGCCTTATACTACTAATATTTACGCCCGCAATACTAATATGTACAGCGACTCCGCGGATGCGTAGTCGTACTACCTTTGCGGGGAGTTATACCTGCTAGTATAGCAGAACATTATGGCTAAAGGGAAATGGAGTATAACACTCTCTCCCCCTTAAGCACAAGCGTCCTCGCTGTGCAGGTGTCACAGAACTACAGGAAACTACAGTCTTGGTCTTGATTTTGAAGTTCAGGCGGAAGGTACTCGGCTTGGGTAGCGATTCCGGAACCGAATGAAGTCTGGGCTCTCACCAAACTGTCGGTATGGTTTAGACAGTAAGAACGACCGGAAAATGTCCAGGTGCTTGACTCCGCGTAGGGGCTCCCAGGTGTCTTCGCTTGGTACGTTGTACGGGAACGCCCATCGCACTCGAAACAGTAGTCCAGTGCCATTGTTGTTGAAGGCAACATCGAGTATGTCCTGAACATGGAATCGGTTTGCGTCATGGACAATCGGTACTCGTTCAGACTTCGCCGGTTGGTCAGGGTCGTCATACCACTTTTCCAGCATACTCGCGTGCACCACGTCGTGGACTCGTACGCCCGCAGGTAGTTGCAATCGGAAAGCAACTGGCGAGATCTGCTCTGTAATGACGAAGGGGCCCACGTAGCGATCGCGTAGCTTAGCACAGGGTTGCTGAATAAACTTCAGATGAGACGCTTTCAGCTTAACTCTGTCGCCGGTCTTGAATGGTACGGGTAGTCGTTTACGATTAGCTGCAGTCTGCATACGAGTTTGAGCCTCCAGTACGCAATCATGCGCGAAGCGATGAAGCTCCTGTACATACTTGACGTGTTCCGGAAGAGCTCGAGTCGGCTCGGTTGCGAGTTGAGTAGTAGCAGGTGTAGTCGGCTCGAATCCCAAAGTCGCCTTGAAAGGGGACATAGTAGTCGAAGTCGACTGAGCAGCGTTGATCGCAAACTCCACGTTGGTGAGGTGGTTGACCCAATCATCGTGCAGGGGGTGCACGTAGCAGCGTAGCACTTGCTCCCAAGTTTGGTTAGTCCGTTCCGTCTGGCCATCGGTTGCTGGATGAAAAGCTGTAGAGATGTTCAGCTTAGTACCCATGGTCTTGAACATATCTTGCCAGAATTCCGACATAAATCTGGGGTCTCGGTCAGAGATGAGTTTAGCCGGCAGGCCGAAATGACGAAAAACTGAGCGATGCATAATCTCCGCCAGGCCTTCAGCAGTAACTGTCTTCGTAGTTGGCTCAACAATTACTCGCTTTGACAGTAGACATACGAAAATCACTACTGAGTCATACCCCTGGCACTCCGGAAGATCTGTGATTAAATCCAGGGATATTACCTCAAATGGTCGTGACGGTACGTCATGGGGCTGAAGTAAGCCGTATGGCTTATGCCGGGCCGCCTTAGTACGTTGACAGGTAGGGCAGCGTCGCACGTAGTTAGTGACAGTCTGTTTCATACGGGGCCACCAGTACAGTTCCACAGTACGCGCCAGTAGTCGTCGTCCTCCTGGGTGTCCAGCAGTAGGCGCGTCATGTAGTTCATACAGTGCTCGTTGTCGCAGGTCCGCCACATTTGGTACGTAAAGTCGTGAGCCGTAGGCGTACAGTAGACCATTACTGTGACGTACTAGCCAGGATGGTAAAGCCTTCCGCGATTTCAGGTACTCGTCGGAGTCATATGCGGTCTTGATTTCGTCGTAAAACTTGTTGTCCGCCTGTAGTCGCGACTCCATAGCAAATAAAACTGAATTTATTTCGCAGTCAGCCTCGTCTTCTGACCAGTTGTTCAGCAGATCTAGCTTCTGTAGCGCATCCTTCAAGTCGGGTCGCCGAGAGAGGGCGTCCGCATGATTGGCAGCTCCTCGCTTGTAGACGATGTCCATATGTCGTTGGTAAGGCGCAAACACTTGCAGCCATCGTACTTGCCGCGTCGACAAATCGCGTTGGCGAAAGAAGTGCCGTAGTGTGTCATGGTCGGTGATGACCGTAAAGCCCGCCGCTCCATCAAGGTAGCATCGGAACTTGATGAGTGCATCACGAACCGCTAACAACTCTTGCTCATGTACCGGGTAGTGAACTTCGTGTTTGTTCATCTTGCGTGCATGGTACGCGACAGGTCGAAGTCCTGAGCCTTGATCTTGCAGCAGCACAGCTCCCACTGCAAATCCAGAAGCATCTGTATACAATGTGTAACGGGCGTCCGCAGATGTGTCCGGTATACTCAGTACAGGTGCTCGTACCATTGCGTCCTTTAATGCACGAAACGCCGCATCAGCACGAGGCGTCCACACAAACTCCGGTTGATTCTTCGTCAGGTCATGTAGTGGCGCCGCAATAGCCGCGAAGTTATGGATGAACTTGCGGTAATAGCCAGCAAGGCCGAGAAAACCTCGTACGTCCTTTACTGTCTTCGGCACGGGCCACTGTTGAACTGCTTCCACCTTCCGGGGGTCCATCTTGATCTGTCCTGCTTCGACGATATGGCCCAAAAACTCCACGCTAGTACGGCCGAACGAACACTTCGACAGCTTGATATGCAAGTGGTGTCGTTGCAACTCCCGTAGCACCAATCTGATGTGCTCGAGATGCTCTTCAGCTGTCTTGCTGTAGATCAGCACGTCGTCCAGGTATACCACGCAGAATTTGCCGAGATATGGGCTCAAAACACGGTTCATCATAGTCTGGAATCCAGCTGGGGCGTTTGTCAAGCCGAAAGGTAACACACAGTACTCGTAGAGTCCATAGTGTGTCCGGAACGCTGTTTTGTGGATGTCTTCCGGTTTAATTCGTACTTGATGGTAGCCTTTATACAGGTCCAGAGTACTGAAAATAGTCGCACCATGCAATGAGTCCAATAATTCGTCGATACGAGGAAGCGGGGTCCGGTCTTTCTTCGTAAGGTCATTCAATTTACGGTAGTCCACACACATACGCAGAGTGCCGTCTTTCTTACGCACAAATAAAATTGGGGCGCCGTAGTTTGACTTGGACGGACGAATCCACCCTTTTGCCAACAATTCCTCCAGTTGTGACCGTACCTCTTGCAACTCCGCTGGTGACATACGGTACGTTCGTTCCTTGGGGGGTTCATCACTCTCCAGGTTGATCTCAAAGTCGAACTCGCGCTCCGGTGGCAGGTCAGTAGGCTCCGCGATGATGTCTGCAAACTCCATAAGGGACTCCTTGAGCTCCTCGGTCCACTCGGTCGACTGGTCCGTGCGCAGCTCAGCTACCGCATCGAACACCTCGCGTACCGCAACAGCAAACAGTTCCTCGCCGCGACTCTTCCTCAGCTCCTTCGCCATCTTAGCCGCGTCCAGGTGGTAAACCGTCGTAGGTACTGTATACTGTTCCGCTGTAGCAATGTGTTGTCCAGTCTTCCGGTGTTTGATAATTTTAGCAGTCCAGTCGATGTCAGGATTAACTGTTTCCAGCCAAGGTTGTCCGAGAATAATGTCGAATTTCTCCAGGTCTGTAACTATAGCGTCCAATTTATAGTCGAAAGCTCCTACGGTAAGTACTTCGCTCCTCAGCCGTTTGGTACTGGTACTCATACTGCCGTTCGCCAGTTTTATACGGTGTTTTCCTCCGGATACTGTAGGGCACTGATGCAATTGCACCCATTCGGTACTCGCAAAATTTTCGGTTGCACCAGAGTCCACCAGTATTTTACAGTGTCGTCCTCGCAATTCGCCAGTAATAGTCAGCAGTCGGGTACCACTCGGTGAAGATACGTTGCACAAACGCGATGTGGAGTCTTCGCCAGGTAGTCGGACGTTACGGTTGACATATTCATCAATTTGTTCGCCGAAGCTTTCGTACCGTAGTGGGTAGCGTACTGTCTCCGTCTCCAGATAACCCGTACTTCGTGCCTCCAATAATTTCTTCCAGGTTGTCCATAGTGCACGGTTCAAAGGGGTCTTCGTAGGTACAGTATTACGACGAGCGCGATACAGGTATACAGGACACCGGTTGTCTCCCGTCCGCTGAGTGCCGAGGTACCGTAGATTGCTCTCCTGTACCCGGTACCCAGTTTGCTCGAGTAATCGTCGTACTGCTGTTGTCTCCGGCGTCGCGTCCGTGTCGCCGCGCTTGCCTTCTGGAAACCAAATCAGTCCGCTGTCTTCTACAGTCAGAAGCACTCGTCTTCCATCGGTTACTAGAACCTTCGAGTGCGTCCACTCAGGCTTCGGTGGGGTTCTCAGGTGCTGCGGTAGAAACCGTACGCCGGCGCCATCGTCAGCGTAGATCTGTGTCGCCCATCGAGTGGGGCCAACATCTTGTCTCGCACCTTCTATGCCATCGTTCGTTGGACACGTAAACACAGAAGTCTCCGCTGGCAACTCATCCACCAGACGAAAATTTCTAAGTAGTCGAAACCACGGCTTACGCGACCATTTTGGGACCACAATAATTGCTCGTAGATGCGGATGCAATAACTTCTGTCGAAGGTAGTGGCCCAAAAATTCTTCAATTCGGTCATACGGGGCATTTAGCCAAATACGCCGATATTCTCCGAGATCCTGTTCCTGAAATGGGCGCGTCGGACAGCAAAAACTACCAGAAACTTGAGAATTCAGGCCGTCATTATCGCAAGCTCCGTCCAGGTCGCAGGGTCCGTATTTCTTCGTGTACTCGTGAAATAATTCGCGATGTACCATCCAGTCGCTGAAATCCTTGTGGAGGAAATCAGGCCTCAGTGTCGTTCGAGGATACGAGGGCTGTACTTCTGTAGTCTCGCGAGCCGTTTTAGGGGACAGTCCTTCACCCTGTCGCGCGCCGCGCGCGGCCGACTCACGTCTTAGTTTCCCGGCCGGGTCTTTCTGGGTCGATATTCAGAAATCTTCTTCTTCTTGCTCGGGCACGCGGACGCAACATGACCTTTCGCCCTGCAGATAAAGCAGCGACCTTCCTTCTTAAATCTCTCAAACTCCTCCTCGGTCAATCGCCGCGCCATCAACAGGTCGTCTTCTTGTTCTGTAGCCTTCACCCTCAGCACTGCTGTAGTACTGCTCGTCGTCGTCGCCATCGTCGTCCATGATGTTTAGGCGCTCGCGACGGATCTCGCGGTGCACATCTGTCTCCCGCTCCGCAGCTTCAACAGCCAGAGCTGCCTGTACAGCTTCTGCCAGGGTCTTAGGGTTTTTCAGGGCAACTTCCTTTCGAATATGGGGTTTCAGTCCGCGCTGGAAGTCATGTACATTATCTTCCTCGTGACGATGGGGTAACTCCAGTAGTTGCTCGCGGAAATAATTCGCGTACTTCTGTACTGTAGTCCGCTGTGTCGCGCGATCCAGATTGATACGAGCTTGCTTCGCCGGTGTACGTCCACAGAATTCGGTGATTAGTGCCGCCTCCATGTGCGTAATACCGGTAAAACCGCCGCCAATTTCGTCGTGCGTACTCGCCACTTGCGCGTACCACCACTTGGATACAGGTCCGTGAAAATAGCCAGATGCCCAGTACACGCTACGAGGTTCCTCCGGGTTTACGTTGTGATATTTCAGGTAACCCCGTGCATGACGAAACCAGTTCCGTAGCTCGTCGATATTCGTAGTCGATAGCTTCTCGATCTTCGCTGGTTTCACATCGCTCGGCATGAGCCCAGGCATGTCGCTGGTCCGGGCAGAACGAAGCTGGTCTCGCATCTGCTGCTCTACAACTCGGCTCCGGTTCACTCGGTCGTCGAAATGACTGAAGCCTTGTCGCACGTACTCGTCCAAGCGGCGAATCTCCGCCGTTGCCGCCGTTGTAGCTTGCGCTACATCTTGCATCTTCGCTTGCTCCGTCGACATAGTCTCGACTCGGTCGGCTAGTCGTTGAAGCATGCTCATCATGGTTGCGAGGGTCGGTTGCGTGCCCTCTTGACCTCCTTCGAGCGGAATCGGCTGTGCTTCGCCGGCAGTGGCCGCTACCGGAAAGCTTCCGCTGTCCTCAGGTGGCGTCTCTCCTGGTGTAGCCATCTTTACGTCGCTTACCGCTGTCTAAGCTCCGAAACCAAGTGTTAGGCTCTAGCTTAAGCCTGTTCTTTAGGCCCTTTAGGATGCAGCGGAAGGATTTAGAAAGTATGGCCAATCTCTTCTGGTTACAGGGGTTCCTGGGTTATAGTTCTGTCTCTGAATTCTACCTAGTAGACTTGTCCGAGGCGGTATTTATACCCGCCGAGGTCATAGTCATACCTGTGCTATGTTAGCCGGGTGTCATGGGATACCCGTGCTGTGTTAGCCACGTAAGGCTTGAGTCAGAGAACTCTAGAGAATTCCAGAACAGTCTTCGGCCTTATACTACTAATATTTACGCCCGCAATACTAATATGTACAGCGACTCCGCGGATGCGTAGTCGTACTACCTTTGCGGGGAGTTATACCTGCTAGTATAGCAGAACATTATGGCTAAAGGGAAATGGAGTATAACACCTGACCAACCCCATGCGAGGAGACGTGATGGGGACGGAGGGGTCGTAGCCTGTGCCGTAGTAGTCGTAGAAACCAATGTCTTCATCATCTATCCAGTCCACGGATGCACGCTTGACAGGCTCGAACCACCACACATGGGCGTAGAGAGGCTCCCGCACGCGCGCCTCCATGCTGTCCTGCCGTCATCCCATACACACCGGAGGATTTGGCAAGGCGGAAAAGTATCAGGAAGCCGATCGACACCAATTTGTGGGGAGGGGGTGAAGTTGTGTGTGGGGGCTGAATGCGCACATGTTTGGAGGAGATATCGCGATAGGTGGATACTCTTGCGATGAGCGGCCAGGGGCAGGGGTTCCTATCCTCTTTTTCATAGGGAAATTTTAATAATTCATCCTCTAGGGCTATTTAGTACCGGCATATACTCAAATGTAGCTTGACATGGTGTAGAAACACACCCCTTCCCGGTCCCGGGTTTCCCCGGTTGATGCATTAGCCCTTCGGGGTTCGAATGAGGCAATGGTCTACGGGCTATGCCAGACCTACGACTGCAGTGGGCGCACGAGGTCAAGCGCTGGGGCGGCTTCGGCCGACGTCCCGGGGCGAACTTTACTTTACTTTTACACCCCTTCCCAGACGCCGCCCTCGTATATCAAATCTCACGCATGGCAGAGCAATACAGTGTGCCTCCGGGTGCCCCGTATAATGTGGGCCAGCGTGAGCCTCCCTTCATATCGCGCGCGTGGATTATCAGGCAGCTGAGTGACGGCGCAATTTGAATCGGCATGCATGTCGCTTTACCTCCCAAAGCGCCTGGGCGGCATCCTCCAAGGTGTGCGTGTCGCCAAGCAGTCGGACCTGCTTGCCCACGTGGCCGAAGGTGAGCGTCACGACCTTCCTCGCAGGGGGAGTTGCTGCATTCTCCTTCGCATTGCTCGTCACGACTGTGGCCTGCGCCCGCGGGGCGGTCGGCTCCTCGGAGGCTGCGACGGGAGCCGAGGCTGCCGGGCACATGGCGTTCGTTTCCGCAGCCATGACTTTACCGACTACGGGTACTCAAATAACAACCTGCGTGTCGGAAGTGACGTCAGAGGTTCAAGATGCTCCCAGGCATTGGTGAGCAACAGCTGCTCACGCGTCGAAGTCAAGTCGAGCAGATCGGCAGGCGGTCTGTGAACGAAGCGAAGGGCAGTACAAAGACACGCCGCCTACCGACATAACCGGGCGGCGGGGAGGGTAGGGACCTGCTCCTAGCGTTTCCGGGAGTCACGCAACGAACGACTTCTGACAGCCGGGTGTGCGGCGAACGTCGTATTGCTGCCGTACTAGCTGCGTGTCTGATGCTCTGAATATGATAAATCTTGAAAACGAGGTGTCTCTTCCGCGCCATCACAGTTGGCAGTTCTTCCTTTCAGATTTTTCCAGCGGTCCTGGCTGGTCGTGGAGTTGGGGACGAAGCCGCGCGACGACAAACAGGTGTGGTTTGAATTTTGAATTTGAACGGCATATTATCCAGACCCCGGCACAGATGTAAATAGCGACTGCATCCGGTAGTAGGAGGAAACAACACGAATACACTTATACAACTCAGCCCGGTTTTTCGTACCTGTACCAGGCGGTACATCGGCAAGTGCATCACGGCCAGGCTGGCAGGCCTCGTCTAATAGTCAGCCTGCTTGCGCCGGGTCTTCTGGCTCGCTATATCAATATTTACGAGTAGATGGGGATTCCTCCTATTATTCCTATATTTATATTTATATTATGGTCGGTACGTGCGGGTACCCGCGTCATCGGCCGTCGTCCGGCTGCTGGCTTTTGTTTTTTGTTTTTTCGCCTTATTGGGCGGCTGTCGTTGCCACACTGCCACGCGGACCGTCGATCGTCGTCATCAGCTTAACGGCGCGCACACGGCACCCCGACGCAAGTGGCTCCGCGGCGGCGGGCAGCTCTTCGCTTCACAGAGGCCAACGCCCACCTCCAATTTCTTCTCTTCTGCCGCCTGCCCTGGAGCCGCGCCCCGCCTGGCAAGCAGTCGCCACGAGAGCCTTTCCCAGGCAGCTAAGGCGTGCGCTGCAAGGGTTCCACTGCCAGTCTTATCCCGGGGGTGGCTGGGCCCCCCCAAAACGGCGTGCGCCCACCACCCGATGGTGGCTGCGGCGGCGGGCAGCAGCGGCCGGCTCTTCGACGGCAGCGCGGCGACTCTCCGCAGCGCGGCTGCACGCCGTCAGCCGCGCGCTCGTCAGCGCGGGTCGGTAGCCGTCGCTCGCGACGCAAGCGGCTCGGCGACGGATGGGCTGGCGCGAGCGCTGTCAGCGCCGGCGTGGTCGGCGGGGGAGGAGCGGAGGCCGTTGGTGCTGACGTTCCACTGGATCGTCGACGACATCGTAAGCCACACCGGCGAGACGGCAATGTGCTGCCCCGGAGGTGGCGGGCCTGCAGACGGCGTTCGGGGTGCGGATAGCGGGCGGCGACTGCTGCATCAGCGCGCGCGTAGGTGGCGACGACTTTCCGGAGGCGCACCGCCAGTACGTCGACATTCTGGGCGCGAGCCTAAACCTTCTCGCCTTGCCCGGTGCGCGCCTCGCATTTCGAAATCCCAGCCTTGCTGGTTGGCTCTCCGCTGCGCATGCAAGGCGCGGAGCACCGACGGGAGAAAATATGAGGAATCCCATCACTTCCACTTGTCTATATATTACATCATCATGCGCGCATTTGCAGCTCGGCACGGTCAGTGTTGCACATTTTCTATGCTAGCGGTTGGGAATTCACGGAAGATGTTGGGCTCTGTCGATAAATATGATATACACCACGAGTTTTTTTCCGGACGAATCTCGGCCAGATTTGGTCCTGCATCCTGCCATCGTCGGCCACCAGTTTTTTTAGTTCGTCCACTTTTGTCTGGGGGGTTTCGCTTTCCGATGGCCCGGATGCCGCTTCCCTGAGGTGCCGGGCCCTCTGCATTTGCTCCGCAGGCAAGCAGACGCCGCGAGCCTGGCAGCTGGTGGAGGCAGACGGTCTGCGCACGCAGGTGTGGCGCAGCAGCGTCGCCGACTCAGAGGCAATGCTGGCGCTGGGCAGCGACCTCCTGCCGCGGGGCCTGACGCCCGACGGCGTGCACTTCGCCAGCTCGCCGCTGGCCAGCGCGGCGGGCTTCATCCGGCAGCTGAAGGCGGCGGGCGTGCCGCTGGTGGGGCATGAGGTGTACACGCACAACACGGAGCCGGTGTCGGCCGACACCGTGGCCGAGCTGGTCACCGGCGCCAGCTACTTTTCGCCCAACGCACTGGAGGCTGCGTGCCTACTGGCCGCCGCTGACCTGACGCCAGGGCAGCCCTGGCAGCCGCCGCCTGCCAGCCCCGCGCCGGACCTGCCGGCCGCCAAGGCGCTCGCGGTGCGGCTGTCCGCTGCGCACGGGCGCCAGAACGTGCTGCTGCGCTGCGGCCCGCTGGGCGCGCTGCTCACGGGGGCCGACGTGCCCGGCTGCCCCGACGGCGCCGCCCTGCATGTGCCCGCGTACACGCCCTCCGTGCTCGACTCCACCGGCTGCGGCAACACCTTTGCCGGCGCCTTCCAGGCGGGGCTGCTGGCGTCTGGGGACTGCGTGCATGCGCTGGCGGTTGCCGCTGCCGCCGCATCCCTCATGGGCGCGCACAAGGGTACGCCTCCCCTGTCTCCTGTGGAGTTGGCAACTCCACTTCCCAGATAGCAACCTCCCATCGATATTGCATTTGTTATTGTTTCTGTCTACAGATTCAGGTGTGGGAGTGTATAGAACACTGAAAATAAGTGCCCACACCATCTGCTACTATATAGACGAGGTCAAATATAGACAATGTAGAGGTCAAATTTATATCCGATAAACAAATAAATATATATGCGTGCCTATAAATATATTTAGACCTATTATATGCAGGCATGTTATGTATGTAGATGTATATAACCATATCTGTGGATATTAAACCACACACCTGTTGGTCAAATGCGACCCCAATTACGACCTGGAGGCTTACGACCTGGGTTCTCATTACGGGTGTGCCGGCATCCACACATGTATTGTTTGTGCCATTAGCGCCCATTAGACCAATTGCTAGTATGCAGAGGTCAAATACAGACAAATTTATATCTGATATACCAATGAATAGATATGTATGTCTCTATGAATATATTTCGACCCAATATATGCAGGCATGTGTTATGTATATATGAATGAATGTAACCATATAACCATACATATAGATGAGAAATGTAACTGTTGGTGACATGCGACTCCAATCTAAGGCTTGCTGTATGTTCTGGGTTCTTATTACAGGTGTGCCGGCATCCACACATGTATTGTTAGTGCCATTAAAGTGCCCATTGGCCTGCCCCGCTACACTAATCACGAGGATTGGCGTCTCACACGCTGCCTTGCCGCTCCAGGCGTGCCGCCCCTCAGCACCTCAGCGGACATGGACGCGTACATGGAGGTTGGGGAGCGGAGGACTAAGGAGCTGGCGGGCAAGGTCCGGGTGGTGTGAGGCGGGCATGCTGCAGGCATCCCAAGGCTAGAGTAACGGCGGGATCCAGCGAGGAGGGCAGGCTGGAACGGCGCCAGAAGCTCCCGTCAACCCCCTCATCTCCCCCTTATTGCTTCCCTGAGAATAGTGTTCCGGGAAAGTGTAGATCATATTTTTCATTTGTTATTGAACGAAACGAAACGAGCGCGCTCGGCTGAGAGCATGGGGCAGTCCGTGCTCGATGCGCAACTTGAGCAATGAAAGCAGTGTGTAACCCAGAGTGGCCGTCAAGCTGACCACTCCAATGGAGCCCCCCAGCGAGCATTGCCTCCTGGCATGCATCGAGTGCCCCTCCATGCTTTCTGGCGGCCCGGTTTTCTGCCAAGCACGCCACGGTGGGGAGCCGGGGATTGTGCGGCGCACCCCCTTCCTCATCTCCCCCACAGGTCCGTCGGCACTAGATTAAGTACAAGCGACATACAACAGGATTTAGCACAGCACCATACATAAGTTCGCCCAGTACTTACCCCCGCAGGAAACAGCTTAAGTTTACAAGAACAATCGATGCATGATTAGTAGCGCTGTGCTGCACCATGGCCACTTGGCGTACAGGGGCCCCACCCTGAGCGCTTCAATTAGTTGTCCCTCCCTGTGCGGGTTGGCCGGGGGCGGGCCCTTCCCTGATGCTGGGTAGAGACAGCTTGATGCAGTTGTCAAGAGAAAGAGCTTATCAAGAGAAAGAGCGGCTTGTCAAGCGAAAGAGCTTGACTCAGTTGTAACAAGTCTTGTATTCAGTTTGTCCGTTGTGTGGTGCATGCGCATCACCTCCCATTCACTGTGAAACCACTATTACTACGCACTCAGCAGCAGCCGATCCGCATTGATGATGCACACCGTTAAATGTACCATGCATATCATACATCTATACCATCTATACCTCAGTACCGTGTACGCAGGCGCTCCAGCGATGTGCGTCGGTTCCAGTACCACATGACGCCCGCAGAAGGATGGATGAATGATACCCTTATTGCGCGTGCTTGTTCTTGTCCGCCTCGAACGGGCAGCACTGCCCCCCCCCCCCCCCCCCCCCCCGCCCGCCAGACATCTGTCTGGCCTGCAACGCCATGGCATGCACATTCTTAGCGCAATAGTTGTTGTCTGTGGCGCAAAAGTTGGAGCCGTGATGATGATAAAATAATAAACCCCTGCCCGTGGAAGGTGCCGCCTTACTGTTGACTGCCAGTCCTATGTGTCGGGGGAGAAAACAACTATAAAAAACAAATAAGCCCCGACCTCAGCCTACACGCCAGTAATTCCCGGGACGTCGCGCATGCTCAGGCGGCTGAGGAGGTAGCCATACAAGCCATGCACTGCTGGCCAGCTGTCCTGCCTCTGCAGGGCTGTCATCCAACGCAATTTAATGGCAACCCACGTGAGCAGAATCCAAGCAAGAGTCCCACAGCACACAGCCTTTGCGGTGCAGCCCAGCACGGATCTGAAACATGACACCCGGCGGGGGAGGGGGGGGGGAAGCTTTGCTGAATCACCCCAGAAACCCGGGGCTGGGGCGGTGGGCTGGGCTGAGGCCCGGCAGTACATTACAAGCATGCTGCGCGGTCGCCGCTCTCGAGCCAGCGGCTGGCCCGCATGCCCACACGCTTACACATCCACACTCTCTCTCTCTCTCTCTCTCTCTCTCTCTTTCTCTCCCTCACACTCACATGGCGCCCAGGTCACCCAGGTAGAGCCCATTGCCGTCTGCGCTCCGCAAGGCCGGCACGACTGACAGGCGGGATGCCTCACCGATCGGCACAGGCCAAGGAAGGGGCTGCCGCACCCGGGCGGGGCGGCCGAGTCGCGCCTCACAGCTCGCAGTAGACGCGGCGCATGCGGTAGCCGCGCTTCTTGGCCTTGGCCGCCCACTCCCGGCCCGCCTGCCGCCCGCAGAGCGCCGCGGGGACAGTCAGTCAGTGACGGGCAGCGCCTCCCGGGGAGACCCGGGAAAAGGACACCATCGCGAACGACACGGAACGGCACAAACTGTTCTGGATACGGTGCCGAGGCAACGTTATCTACGGTGTAAGGAACGCTACGGGTAAGGACCTACCCTGCCTGCCAGAAGTCAAATGTAGACAAAACTTTGGCGGAACTATAACAAATGTCACTATAGGTTGCAAGCAAGCCCGGTTAGAGGCTTGTAATAGTAAGGGTGCTAATAGGCACGTTGGCGCCCGCAGAAAAAAAACCGCCTCAAGCCTCAAGCTGGGGCGCATGGACACCCTTGGCGCACTCACTATCGTTCCGCCATAGTTTGGTCTACAATTGACGTCTGGCAGGCAGGGCGGGATCTTATTCGCAGCGTTCTCATTCCCACATTGGCATCTGCAAGGTACCCGAAGGCAGGGTAGGCCGTCCTGCGTACCGGCTGCGAGTGTAAGGCTGGGAGCAGATATCGCTGCCATGCATGGAAAGCACGCGACTGCACCACCGCTGATACTGCTGAACTGTACCGGTGGGCTGTTGGGCTTGGGCTGGTTCCTATCTGCACATGAGAACATCGACGCCGAGAACGCGGCCAAAGGGGGGAGGGCGGGGCAGAGCGCTGGTGCTTGCCCAGCGTTATCATTGACCCCAAGAGACCTGCCGTCCTCGAGGCATAGCCACGTGGTACCCCCTCCGTTCCCTCTCTTAACGGTGCATCATGACATCGGCGTTTTCTAGTCGCGAGGCGGCCCGGCGCACCTCGGGGTCTGCGTCGCAGCCGTAGCCCTCCTGGAGCATCTCGCCCAGCAGCGCCTGCATCTTGACGTCGCCGCGCTGCGCCTCGCGGTACGTCTCCTGGAACCAGCGCTGCACGCCGTCGGTGACCACGTCCGTGAGCGGGATCCCCTGGCCGCGGTGGATCTCCTTGTCCCCGGCGGCGCGCTGGTGGGCGGGCAGTGTGGAGGGGCCGCCCGTGGCGGCGCCCCCGGCCTGGCCGGAGCTGCTGGGGCCGGGGTCGCATGCGCGCTCGGCGGAGCTGCCTGGGGTGCAGGGGCGGCGCATGCCGGGAGGGCGTCAGTGGCAGTACGTCAAGGCAGTAGAGCGGCGATTGGCTGAACAGTGGGCGGCGCGAGTTAGGTGTTTCCGATGCTAAAGAGACAATATCATACATACATTAGGGCTTCAGCTGCTTACCCAACTGGGATGCGGTGATGCCCTCTAAGCACCCCCAGCTCGATACAAGGTTCCCCTCTCTCCCTTCTCTCTCTCTCTCTCGCTCTCTGTCATATACATCCGGTATATATAAATATATATACTTTATGGAAACTAGAGACAGCCTCTGCAAATGGCATTGAAAGCGTTGAAGGTGCAGCGCCAGGACGAAAAATATGTGATACCTCCAGTTTGCCTATTTTCAAACGAAAGACAATATCGAGGGCCGGGGGATTCGGCAAAATAGGGGGTGGCGGCGGGCAGCGGATGAGGCGCTGATGTCGTCGTACTCGAGACTCGCCCTTCGGCGGCCGCCCGGCGGCTGTTTACCCGTTGATGTCGAGTGTGGATCCCTTAGCCCGTTTGCGAGGCCGCCGTGGCACGCGCGGTGCACTTGCCCCCCCCCCCCCCCCCCCCCCCCCCCGCTTTTACTACAGTATCGGGAGGTTCCCTCCCTCCAGATGCATCCCGCCGTGGGATGAGCTACCGTATTTGTTGTTTCAAATATTTTATAATCTGATCGCGGTGGCGCGAAGATACTCACCGCCGGCGGCCGACCCGCTCCCGCCTGGGTTCTTGCTCGACTGCATGGCCCCCGTGGTGGCTGTGGCCGCAGCCGCCGTCGCTGCTTCCGAGTCCGCACCCGAAGCTCCGCCTTCTCGCGCTGAGGGGGGAGGACGCGGGGAGGTGGGGACGGAGGTGGTTTTCGTGGCGGTCGTGGTAGTAGGCGGGGGGCTGATGATGGGCGCCGCCCGCTTCCGCCTGGATGCGGAAGTACCCGTAGTACTGAACCCTAGCCGGTCGTTCCGCTGAGTAGCGGCGGTGCGCTTCGTCCCGCTGCTGCCAGGCGGGGCAGCCGCCTCGTCTGGCTGCTCGGCGCCGCTGGCCTCCGTGGTGCCGTCTGCCCCACACGGGCCGCTAGAGGGCGCTCTGGCTACGGCTCGGCCGCCGCTCCCGCCGGCTGACTCCACACCCAACACGAGCCCAGACGACGACGCGCTACAAGAGCGCGGCGGGCGAGTTGTAACCGGTGAAGTAGGAGTTACGACTGCTCTCCGCCACTTCCCGGTTGTACCAGTACTGACACGGGAACGCTCAGTACTGCGCCGATTACTAGCACCTCTGCAGCAAAAACAGTAAGGACACGCTGCCGTTGCTCGCCGCGTAGTCGTCGCGCGGACGGTGGTGTGCCGCGGGGCGGACAGGTGGAAGTAGTGGTGTGCTGCAGAATACTGGAAATAGGCTGCGAGGAACGCGAATAGCGCTGGGGGCCGCAGGCACCGGCCGCATGAGTTCTGGGTCAGACGAGAGTGGTCGGCGCGTAGGGTTGTGGCGTGCTTGTGGGAACTACAGGTACTGTACGGGTACCTGTACGCTGCGCTACCGCCGTCGACTGGCCGCCGGGCGACCATGCTCGTGGTTTTATCGCGACCAGCAGGCGGCGCGGGCGGTTTGAGGTTTGGTTTTTCGTTTTTTTTTCGCCCCCGGGACAGGACTGGCACCAGTGAAACCCTTGCAGCGTCTCTACGACGGCCGTTTAGGCAGCAATCCAGTTACGGAAAGCCCTGGGTTTGGTTACCTGTAATCCTTACACGGCGGGCGGCGTTGCGGCGTTGGGGGGGGGGGGGGGGGGGGGGGGGGGGGGCTGTACGCGGGGTTCAGCGGGGTTTCTAAAACCTAGCGGCTAAGCCAATTCCGCACACTGCGAAGCTCAGGGCAAGCGGGGCGGGCCGGGGCGGGCCGGGGCGGGGGAAGCTCAGGCCAGCAGCAGGCAAGCGGTCCTTGCCTGCTGCAAGCGGTCCAGTAAGGATTAATCCTTTTATACAAGTAGCTCGGCCTCACACCAGTAGCTCCCGGTTTTCTAATTCTGGGGAACTGCCCTTTTTGTAATTCACACCAGTAGCTCCCGGGAGGCTACCATGGCGGTTCCTGCCTCTGTTGGCCCGTAGCTGGATTTCCTTCTGGATTTCCTTCTGGATTTCTGTGTGGATTTCTTGAATGTTGCGTCTAGCTCATGTAATCATCAGCAGCTCCCGGGAAACTACCGGGTTTCACTGGTGCCAGTCCTGTCCCGGGGGCGGGTAAAAAACTACCGGGTTGCTACTCGCGGGTAGACTACCAGTAGAGGACCTTTTTTATTGTCCTTTTTTGGTGATTTCCTGATATCGCCTTCTGCTGCTCGATAGCTCATGTAAATATATAAATATCACGTTCGTTCGCCACATCCGCGAAAGATGCCTTTGTGGTTAGACCAGGAGTAGTACCTACTGTCAGGCTACCAGTACTGTACACTACTACTGCTGCTGAATCCAGCCGCCGTATCTGAACATGATCGCGTCATCCACCCAGGTGCCAGTGTGGCAGTGTGGCACTTCAGAATTTTCATGACTCGGTGAAAGTATCACGATATGAATAAGGATATGTTTGCGACAATGCTCGAGCCGACAACGGTAGTAGGTGAGTGGAGTGGCACGTCACCGAAACCCAGCAGGAGCAAAGTAGAGTGGTCGCTATAGGTTGCCCTTAGATAGCCACCATTTGGCTGAGGCAAGGACTCTCTCGTCCGATCGACCACCACAGGCTCTACAGCTAGCCAGCATTCGCCACCAACGCCCGCCCCGCATTGATTTCCCGCGCCTACGAATCCCTTCACGATGTCATCCATTGCCGTCGCCCGCAGCGGGCCGCTGCTCATGCGCCGCGCTGCGTCGGCGTCCGCCTCGCGGGCCCTGCGGAGCGCGCTCGTCGCGGTGCCGCCCCGCACCGTTGGCCGGACCGACGCCGCCGCCCTGCGCCGGCCCGCCAAGGTGCCCCCCCCCCCCCCCCCCCCCCCCCCTCCTCGACCCCTCGCAATCACTTCCTTGTAAATTACCCTCCCTTTACAACACCCCCTAGCCAATGTATTACCGACCCGATGCACGGGTGCCGCCGACGCGAGGTCGTTCAACTGCGTTCCCGGCGGCATATACACATATGGGTGCCGACGCGGTGATGAGAGCGCACCGTGAATAGGACCTGCCCTGCCTGCCAGAGTCAATTGTTGACGAAACTAAAGCAAATGTTCTCAGAGGTTGCATGCGTGCTCAATATGGGGCTTATCCAGCCATGGTTCTTATAGTTGAGGCCGCACCCGCACACGAAATTGGCATATGTCCTGATTGACTGACCCCCCCCCCCCCCCCCCCCCCCCCCCGCCCCAAAACACACTCAATTCCACCTTCTTCTTCCGCCTTCGCAGATTTGCTCCATCTACAGGTGCGTCCTAGCTGCCCCTATCCACAGCCACTGCTGCTTGACACGGTCGTTTCACACCCCGGGCAGAGTGCCACTCTGCAGGCAATGGCCCCTCATCATCCCGCCTTCCGAGGCAAATCAGGGTTGGGATGGCAGAGGGCGTGAATTGGGGGAAGGAGATGTGGTGCACGCGAGTGCATGGCTGACAGGTTGGGGCATCGGGACCGGACGGGCAGTGCGGGGGCTGAAGGCCCATACTCCGTCTCCTCTGATGGCGCAGGCAGCGGCGCGGCATGCATGCGTCGGCGCAAGCCGCAACGGCAGACTCCCCTGCTTCTGCCACCACGGAGAAGACCGGGTCTGAGGTGCTCCCCGTTTCCCCCCTCTTCTACCTGCAATATATGCCCACCCTGCCTTCAATGGCTGGGCCGGCTTGCGGCGCCCTGCCCAGCGGTCCTTCCCTGACTTGTCCCTGAACTGCGGCATGCATCAGGTTCGCGTGCGCTTTGCCCCATCCCCCACCGGCAACCTCCATGTCGGCGGCGCCCGCACCGCCCTCTTCAACTGGCTGTACGCGCGCCGCGCGGGCGGCAAGTTTGTGGTGCGCGTGGAGGACACGGACACTGCGCGCTCCACGCGCGAGAGCGAGGAGGCCATGATCCGGGACCTCAAGTGGCTGGGCCTGGACTGGGACGAGGGTGGGTTGGCCCTGCCACCCCCGCTTCCCCTCATGGCACCACCTTTGCTTCAGCGCTCATGCCAGGGAGATGGCCTCAGACGTGCCCCCTACGTGCGCTTGTCGGCATTGCGCTGATGCCTGCCGGTCCAGCTGGCTGTATACCGTCCCAACCATGGGTCCCGACACACCCATAGGAGCCCTTACTACAGGCCTCAAATCGGGCTTGCATGCGGCCTATGAGAACATTAGCCAAAGCTCCGCCATATTTCCATCCAGACTTGACCTCTTACAGCCTGGGCAGGTCCTCATTCGCAGCATTCCTATTACCGCAACGGCACCCGTTTCGAGCTCGCTCCCCTCACCCTGCGCACCCTACTGCCCAGCATTGCGCGCGGGCCTGCATGCGGGACAGCACCAGCCAGGCCTCTGAGGCCGCGCACACCGCCCGGGTGGATGCCCGCAGGCCCCGACCGGCCCGGCGATTGCGGTCCGTACCGCCAGTCGGAGCGCACAGAGATGTACAAGGAGTACGCGGACCAGCTGGTGCAGAAGGGCCTGGCCTACCCGTGCTTCTGCACGGACGAGGAGCTCGAGGTGCGCGGCCGGGCACTGCTCTGGGCGGCGGCGGCGTGGCGCGGCGGCTTCTGGCCGCCCGTGGCTGAATGCGGGTCGGTGCTGGGGTGGTCGCCTGCCGCGGCGCAGGAGATGAGGGTGGACGCGGAGGCGAAGAAGCTGCCCCCCATCTACCGCGGCAAGTGGGCGAGCGCGAGCGAGGAGGAGGTGCAGGCGATGAAGGACAGCGGCGCCCCGTACTGCTACCGCTTCCGGGTGCCCAAGGTAGCGCCGCAGCTCCCGCACCCCCCTCCCCCCCAAGGAACACACACACACACACACACACACACACACACACACACACATGCATGCATGCCATCATTGACAGTAGGGGATGCCGGCAGAAACGTCCAGCAGACGTACGGATGCCGATGCGGCAGCAAGGACACTGCGAATGTAGGGGCCCGCCCTGCCTGCCAAAGGTCAAATGCACAGGTAGACGAAACTTTAGCTGGGCTATAGCGAATCTTCTCATTGGTGGCCTCCATTGGTTCTCATGGGCTCGTCGGCACCCGTAGTTGTACATTTGCACCCCCGCCGCTGCGTGCCGCTGGGGCGAGATAGCTGTATGGGTCAGCGAGGTAGCGCCTATGGACGATATTGCTACATAGCGTGGCACACCCCGGCGGCGCCTTCAGGTGCCACGGGTCGGTCGCCTGGCCCAATGCTGTCCGCCGAGTCCCCATGCCCCTTCCTCCTGTGCCCTCCCGCCCCGCAGAACAAGGTCGTCACCATCCAGGACACCATCCGCGGCGAGGTGTCATGGAACACCGACACGCTCGGCGACTTTGTGGTGCTGCGCTCCAACGGCATGCCCGTCTACAACTTTTGCGTCGCCATCGACGACGCCTCCATGGGCATCACCCACGTCATCAGGTAGCTGCCGCGCGCCGCTGCCATCCCTCCCACAGCCTTGTCCCCACCGGCGCCGGAGCCCTCCGATGCATATGCTCTTGACAATATATCAATTCTGGGTGCGGATGCTCCCCCATGGGATGCCTGCCTGTCTGGAACAAGCCCCCCCCCCTCCAAATCGGTCCTGTACTCAACTCCCGCCCTCCCCTCCCCCCCCCCACACCCACACACACCGGCGCACTCCCAGGGCGGAGGAGCACCTGCCCAACACGCTGCGCCAAATGCTCATCTACGAGGCGCTCGGCTTCCAGCAGCCCGTCTTCGGCCACGTCTCACTCATCCTCGCACCCGACCGCTCCAAGCTGTCCAAGCGCCACGGCGCCACCAGGTGCCCCCCCCCCCCCCCCCCCCATCCGGGCAATGCGGCGCCATTGACCAATGCACCACACTATTGCATCCGCTTGATGGGTCACAATCGGCCTCCGTACCATAGCATGCGAGCCAGCAGGAGGCCCATGCATGCAAGGGGAGAGCAGAGTACATCATCGCAGAAGCGCTGCTCATGCCGATGCCCCCCCCCCCCCCCCCCCCCCGGCGGCCCTCCTTCCCCCGACAGCGTCGGCGAGTTCCGCTCCGAGGGCTACCTATCCGAGGCGCTCGTGAACTACCTCAGCCTGCTCGGCTGGAACGACGGCTCGGAGCAGGAGATCTACACGGTGCCCCCCCCCCCCCCCCCCCCCCCACCCCACCCTAACCTCGCCCTTCCCCTAGAGCGCACCGTAGAGTTGTAGTGCCCACACCCAGCAAGACTGCTGCTACGCTCGCTGTCATGAGGCTAGCAGCGGGGCGGTTAGGCGCTGCCGCTGTGCTGGGCTGACGCGGACGGCATGGGGCGGGCATCGGGTGTGGCAGGTGCAGGAGCTGTGCGAGAGCTTCTCGCTGGAGCGCGTCACCAAGAGCGCCGCCGTGTTTGACAAGGTCAAGCTCGCCTGGATCAACGGTGAGCCACGGCACGCCACTGCCCCCGGGAACGCCCCGGAATACCGCTGCATGCCCCGCTGCATACCGCTGGAATACCCGATCACTTCGGTGAAAGAGACATCAATAGAGAGATTAAGAGGGGAAGAGAGAGAGAGAGAGATGTCAAGCCCCCCCCCCCCTCCCCCCCCCCCCCCCCCCCCCGCCGCCCCCAAAACAAGCTTGCACATTTGTGTTGCGTGTTATATAGAGTCCGCATGAACCACGGGCGCGGATGCAGTGATGAGAGCAGTACCAAAAAGGACCCGCCCTGCCTGCCAGATGTTGATCCCTCTAGACGAGTCCATAGCGGAACTGTCGCAAATGTTGTGATGGTTCTATGCAAGCTCAATTACGTGCTCATTGAAAGGGGTCTAATGTTGGTGGGCCGGCCCCCGTGCACCGCCCCACAATCTACAACAACGCACTTTGTTTGCCGAACATCTGTAGCGAGTCAATACATGCGAGCATGCGCACCATGACGATCACAAATATGATTTCTTAGATACAATTGAGAACACAATCCAAAAGTGGCTTGCAGTCCACCGAGCCACATTCCGCGGTATGCCCGCCACATACTGCGGTGCAGCGGTGCCGGCGCGATGACGAGATTACTGCGAATAACACGGACCCGCCCTGCCTGCCAAATGCAAACGAATCCATAGCAGAACTGTGGAGAATGTTCTAATTATAGCCTACAGGCAAGCCCACTCTGGGGCTTATACTCAAAGGAGCACTTATGGGTCCGTCGGCACCCGCAGCAGCGAATGAAGACGGGCCGCGTTGAAAGACACGCGCCTGGTGTGTCAAGACGTCTGCGGCTTCCACAACGCTCTTCGCCACCGCTGTTTGCAGTGCCCCCAATAATGGTGCCGGGAAAGTGCTCCTGACGCGGGTGTTCCTTGCTGCGGCGCGCTGTGCCGCTGCGCAGGCCAGCACCTGCGCGCGTACGGCGAGGAGGAGCTGGTGTCGATGGTGGGCGGCATGCTGCAGGAGAAGGGGCTGCTGAAGGACGCGCAGAGCCCCTTTGCGCGCGCCTTTGTGGCCATGGTCAGCAACATGCTGGAGCTCGTCACCGACGCCGAGCCGGAGCTGGCGTCGCTGCTGGCGTACCCGCTGGAGGAGACCGTCGCGTCGGATGCGTGCAAGCCGGTGCGCGGCCACGCCCGGGCCGCAACATGCCCCGCCCTTTAGGCCTCGATTGCGCAGCCGCAGCCTCTCCCATCTCCGCATGCTGAGCCCTCCGCTACCTCTTGCCCCCGCGGCGCTCTCCCGCCAGATCGTGGAGGACAACCTGAAGGAGCTGGCGGACGTGGTGCTGGCGAAGTACGACGCGGGCGAGCTGGAGACCACCATCAAGGAGGGCGGCATGAAGGTGGGGCCGTTTGCCCGAAACACAAACACTTATCAACTCTAACAACCCTAAATCCCAAACCATTGAGGAGGGAAGACAGCCGCCTGATGTGCGGCCGATCCTGTGCGCTGCCCCCCCTCCCCCTTCCTCCGCCCACAGAAATGGATCAAGGCGCTGGGCAAGGAGATGGGCATCAAGGGCAAGCGGCTGTTCATGCCGCTGCGCGTGGCGCTCACGGTAGCCCCCCCCCCCCCCCCCCCTGGCCACCGACGCTCTTCTTCCCTACTTAGATGTCGTGCCTTTCCCCTTGTAGCGCGGACATGCACTCCTGTCACGTGCATGATTAGGTATGCGTCGCTCCTGGTTGTCATCTTTCCATAAGCAGAACAATTACATTTGTTCTTACAAACGCCACGGATGTTGATATATTATTTTGTATTGAAGTGTATTGCTTACATATACTGCACCATTAAATCGAGATTGCGGGTCAAAGTACTGAATTGTTTTGCAGCAACGAGCCGGAAGATCCGTGTTGTATTTGTGGTGTATTCTGATATGGTTCAAGATTAATGCAGTTTTTCCTCTCTTCGGGGGCTGGGAGGGGGTGGAGGGGGGGGGGGGAGGGGTCAATAATGATAACGTACCGTGACCCCACAGCATTTGTATATACTGTATGTACATAGAATATATAATACATGAACGCGCGATTATTCATAGTTGTAACGATATACATAGTGGACACGATGCTCGCCGCGCAATAGGATGGCATTAGACAATGATGGGGTGTTGGCTCCCTGTGTGAGAGGAAACGCTGCGCTCTGCTTGGGCTGGGCGCTGGGTGGCTGAGCCCCTCGGCGCCCTCTCCCCGCGGCGGCTCAGGGCAAGATGGCCGGCCCCGACATCGGCGAGCAGCTGGCGGTGCTGGCGCTGGAGGACGGCGACGTGGACGCGCCCGTCGCGCGGCTGGCGGACCGGATGGAGGCGCTGCGCAAGTGGTCGGCGTCGCAGTAGAGCGGCGCGGTGGGGCGGGGCGGCCGCCAATCGGCACATGCCGCCGACCGGCGCGGTGACCGCTGTGCGATCGCGGGCGGGCTGGGCGTCGGCTGTGACGATGATGTGGCGCGCGGTGACTGCGTGTAAAGTTCCATCGTGTTTCGACTTGTCTCAGGCGGCACCCACATGATGTCTTGTCGACTCCGGACGGACTGGCCTGCTGATGTGACGGGCGCGCCTCGGAAATGCTCCATGTTGCATGGTTCATGCCGCGCACCACTTGATTCGTCGCTATGAGTCACGACAGGGGCAAAACGGGCGGCATTATTCCTGCTACTGATGGTGCCCCTCCCCTGCCTCCATTCCAAAGCATGCATGCCGGTGCATTTGAATGTTCTTACAGCGATATTTCCGGCGGTATAAACCGCAAGGGCCAGCTGTCTTGGGGCCCCGACTACAAGAATAACCCGCAGCAGCATAGCGTCGGCTGCGCCCGCAGCATGTAGTCCTTTGAAGGCCAGTTTTCCATGCTGATAGAATTAACTTTGCCGGCTCTGCCAACTCGTACCAGTACGATGCGGCTGTGACGAGAAATACCCCAAGAATATGTAGCGTGTCATTGATGGCGCGCCATATGTACAGACGCCCGTAGCCGTATATCATATATGTAAAATATCAAGGGGGGGGGGGGGGGGGGGGTCACGAACCCGGACATAATGATTGACATGTTCATCACCTATGGGCGACGGCCGTATTGTATGATGGTTTAAAAGTGTGCCGACCCGACTATACGAACCCATTTTGGCTCTCCGGAATGGGGTGCTAGCGAATGATTCTAGTTCTTGGAATGAAATTGTGATATGTATTAGTAAAAAAATGGACGAAGAAGAACTTAATCTTATTGGTTATGTGGTCGGGTCGGCACCTGTACATGTGCAAGTAGCAATGCAGAATCTCCGCAAGAACAAGGATAGATAGCCTGAATATACGTCAATGGTCCAGAAAGGAGCCAACAGCCAAACAGGAGCGAAGAGCCAACCAGTGGATAGCCCAGAAGAGATCCCAGCCACCAGTCAGCCGAGCACTCGAGCTCGTCCAGCAGCCAGGAGGCAGTGCGCGGCCCAGAGCTCATAGCGCACAAGGAAGACTGAATCCCCTCAGCGAGAAGCCAAGAACCTCACCCATGGCACTGCTAGTAGGAGACGGTAGGAAAGGAGAATCGAACGCAACTATGCCACACGGCGACGGAACTCGGCGGGGGACTCAGCCACATAGTTCCACAGCCCGGGAACTATGTTGAAGGCCATGGGTCGTCGCGACGGGGTGGCCAAGCCATGGGGCGATGTCTTGGCGGCAATGGGCACCGCAACGACATAAACCCAAGCCAAAGCTGAGGCGCCCAAATGCCCAAGCGCCTTGTGCATTCCACCACAAAAGGCCAGTTTCGACGAACCTGGCGCACGGCGGGTTGTGAAGATGCCGCATCATCTGATCGTTATCCTGATTGCTGCGCTCACCACCCAAAGCCGCGGCACCAGGCGCCGCATCATCCCAGCGCCCCGATATTTGGCCATAGCTTGCAATAAGTGCGACTGGACGGAAGCAATCGCCATCATACCGCTGCCCGAGCCGGAAAGCCTCACTCCCAGACTAGACCCTCACGAGTCATATGGCGCTAGTCCCATGATATAGCTCATATATAAGTCATGGCCTAGCCCCCACCAAACACCGGCCCCGAACGGCTTCATGCTGGGCACCCTTTCGGCTGGTGGGCCACTACATCTGGAACAGGATCTGCAGCCCCCACCGGCCCCCTTCTATAGCCCTTCTTCTAGCATGCTGTGGCAATGTGGCATCGTCGCGGCTTTAAACACTCTACCACGGCACCAGATAGAGGCGGAGTGGCTGTGTGTGGCCCCATACACTGAGCGGCCCGCCGGTGCGATCACCGGGGGAACTACACCAGTAGAGGACCCTGGTGTCGCACTACCGCGTTGGGGTGTTGTGTTTTTCTATGCCTCAGTAGTATCAAGTTGTGAGCGCCGGCGGTGCCTCGCGACACGGGGATTGCTTAGGAGCGGTGGCTTCGGGGGGATCTCGCAGGTCGAAGTAGACTGCCCCGAACGCTCCTACAATGAGTGTACGGGGAGGTGGCATTTTTGACTTTTGACGGGGTTTACTCCCCGCGGCCAAGGGACGCTAGGAGACCCCGACGATGCTGCGGGGCAACTATAGCCGAGAGCAAGTGGGAGAGGTGGGGTTAAGTGGAAGAGGTGCCTATCTGCAAGCATGCACTGCTACACATTGCACTCTTACAAGGGAGGTAAAAGCACAAGGACATAACCGAAGTATCGGCAGCAAAGGCAGCTGTTGGCGGCATGGCTGCACAGGCATCAGAAGTAAGGGGAACTGTGTTAAATAGGCTTGCTGCCCGCTGTAGCGTTTGGCAGAGCGCACTCGTGGGCATAGTGTATTAGCGCAGAGGTCGTTTTAAAACTTTTTAAAGATCCCAAGTTACCTGTACCAGTAGCGACTATTCGCGTATCCCCGAGTCACCCGCGGCACCGTCCGAGGCAGCTTCACAGCACCTATCTTCGCCCGTCGGTCCGCACTTCACGGTGATGACTCCGCATGCGCGCCTGCGCGCAGCGGTGTGGGTCGCCCCGCCAACTCCACAAGACTCAAGACATGAAGACGGAGGCGGTGCTCATTCTCGCGTGGGCTTCAGGCAGCTTTATTGAAGTTGCCCGTGACGTTGTACTACGCGGTAGGCTCTTGTTGCTTACGCTTTTGTAATTCAAGCCAGTAGCGACTAGAGGTAAGAATAAGCTGCTCGCTAATTTTATTAGTTATACGACATCACGCTGCCGTGTGGCAAGCGTTGTGTTTTTGCGCTGGTAGGGGGTAGGCGCCGTGTAGGCGGATGTCGCCTTAAATGTCACAATGGCTATATCGGAGCTTGTGTTCTCGATCCACGGACCTAGAGCTCACCGTTTCGATCCCTACTGATCCGAGAGTTGATATCTCGCGGGGGGAGGAATGTGCTGTGACAAAGTCTATACGTACGAAGTCTATACACGCTATGTACGACGAGTGTACGTGTATACCATGTTTACCCAGGTGAGGTTGCGACCACGTATTACGAGTGTACATACAATTTCACGCTGCTCTGTGGCATGGGTGGTGCTTTCGAGGCGATCGTCGCCTCGATTGTTACAGCCTGTAGAGTCGCTACGAGGTCCGCTATCCGGGGCGTACATCGGCCTGGGGTGGCAACATGGATATATGTAACGTGTCGGCATCGTCTCGGAGAAAAGAAGAACCGATCCCATTTAAGTTGAGACTGCTCAACTTCTATGAATGGACTGCTTTTATGTAGGTGCGTCTCGTCGCGGTTGTTTTATGATTGTCAAAAAGGCCGAGTCGCGACGAAGCGCGGGTCTCGGCAATCCAGAAATGATCACCTCGAGAAACTCAATGAGCCCCCGTACCCTCCGCACCGGCGTAGTGCAATGCGCGGCACAGGTAGGATAGGCACTGCATCAAGTTGATCATACAGATGCCCGGTGCAGGTAAGTATGATTGTCAAGCGTGATTTTCTGGGACCTGGACTGGCTATCGAGACAGGCCGCTTCCAGCCGTTTGCGGTTAGCTGAGAAAGGCCACATATCACCGTTGGATATTTTCAGGACGATATCTGACGGACATAACGCATGGTCCTCTAGCCGCTTGACCAGCTTCGCGTCATGCATCGTCTTCCTGTATAAAGGTGCAGTGCCCCCTTGCAGTGATATAACACACTATTGTGTATAGGGTGAATTACAAAAAAGCGAGTAACAAATCCACCGCTAAACTCGCTAAAAGCAGTTCTGTAATATACTACTGGTGTGAATTACAAAAAGGACAGTTCCCCAGAATTAGAAAATCAACACAGCAAGCCGCCTAAAAGCGGCCCGCATCCCGCATAAGGCGGGATGGATGAGTGATGCGCGCACGGTTCACGGTAATACTTGTGTGAATTACAAAAAGGGCAGTTCCCCAGAATTAGAAAATCACCACAGCAAGCCGCCTAAAAGCGGCCGGCATCCCGCATAAAGCGGGATGGATGAGTGATGCGCACACGGTTCAGAGTCCGGGCCACGCGAGCACGCGTGTGTGTAGGTGATCCTCGGACGTGCTGTGCAGCTTCAGCAACGGGATGGGAGACGAATCTGCGCCGTCTGATGAGGCAGCGAGCACGCTCTCGAGCGGCCACCAAGCTCAGGAACCCGAGGAAATCTCTTGCGAGCAAGGCCTCCTGGTGAGCCCGGGTGATGCACCGAGTGCCCCGCGATGAGAGGGCACCCCGGTCCGCAGCCAAGCATGCGATACCACGCACTGTACGGTGCACCCCCTTGCTCACCTCACCCACTGTGCCGAAGACCATGCCCGTGTACTCCGACATATCCAGGATGTCTCGAAGAGGACCCTTCTGTCCGGGCTATGTGTTGTGCCACGCCGCGTCCCGCGCAGCCAACCCCCGTTGTATGTCGCCCAACAGGGAGCGCTCAAACCGATCCACAGCTGTGGCCCGGGGCACTGAAGTGTACTTGACCCCGTACCGCATAGTCTTGAACTCTAGCAGCGTGGACTTCAAGCTCCGGGGATCATAGCCCCCGGTCACGACGTTGAACGCCGGTTGGGAGAGCTCTGCGTCCGGCACTAGGTCCTTGAGTTCATCCCGGGGTACGGTGTTGCCGAGAGGCACTGCCTGCTGGAACAAGTCATCCACCTCCCGCCGTACCGCGATACCTAGGTCGTGTCACGGTAATACTGGTACGGTACGAGGTGCCAACGCTCTTTGATTTTTTTTTTGCCTTGGCAAATAATATATTACATCAGGGCTTTCACAAAAGCGCACTACAACAGAACTAACAGCAACTATGAAAGGTTGCCAGCAAAAGAGAGACATAAGCCCGAAACCAAGGTCGAGCAGGAGGACAGGGAGCCAAGAACCAAGAAGGAGCCAAGGGAACCACGAAGTCACTTAGCTGCCAGGAACGCTCTTTGAATAAGCCGTGTCCGCTCGGTTGAGCGGTCGTCTGGTACGCGAGAGGTACCGGGTTAGATTCCTGGCCGATGCAATATCGTCCTGGCGCGTGCTGGGTTTTGATCTAAACTAGTTTATGGGGTTTCCCTCCTTGACCTAACCGCTTTTTAGCTACAAGTGCTGCTCAGTGGTACGGGAACTAGGCATCTGTTGTTGCGCCTTTTTTAGGTGCAGCAGGAGTAGACATAAAAGCAGCCAGAACAGCTGAGCCTGCCATCTTCCAGTTTTCGCTGCGTTTTCCCCGATTGATGCATTAGCCCTTCGGGGTTCGAATGAGGCCATGGTCTACGGGCTATGCCAGACCTACGACTGCAGTTGGCGCAAGAGGTCATCAAGTGTTGGGGCGGCCTCGGCCGATGTCCCGAGGCGAACTTTACTTTTAAGAGCGAGAATCTTTGCAATATGGGTTAGTTGCCGGCAAAACCGTTCTTAAATCATGGATATTTCCGTATATATTTAGTGTATCAAGAATACGATGAAAATGCGTTATTATTCTGCTGAGTGAGTCGTCGGCACCCGTAATCCCTCCCGCTAAGCAGTACCAGTATTATGAATACTTACCCGCTAATAACTATGTACAGAGTATATTCTAATTAAGCTATATATACGTTACCGCTAGACCCCCACCCACCCGCTGCGTGGGTGGACCCGACAACCGTCCTCGGCCCTCTGAATCGCGAGCCCTCCGTCCGCCTCCACCCCCGGATGGGGATGGGGGCGGGGCTCAAGCACGAGTGGCACCTTGGTAGTAGTCTTGCACCCGCCCGTGTTGTCACTGCCGCGGAGGAGCAGTGCGAGCTGGACACCGGAGTCTTATGCCGTTGCTGGTCCGGTCAACTTCTCGTTCCATGTCCGTTGAGCACCCTCTCCCTTCCTGTCATGTCGGCGCCTCCACCACACATACATTCGGCCTAGTGCCGCTATTGGAGTGGCCCGGGATGTTGTGCTGGGGGGGGGGGGGGGGGAGGGGGGTCTACGTTCGGCGGAAGGGGACGCGACCGAGCTGGCGCTGGGAGGCCCGCGTCGGTTACCCGCCCGTGGCGCCCCGTTCTGGGTTGAACCCCGGGGGAAGTAGGGAAGTGGGGGAAGGGGAAGTGGGGCCCCACTTCCCCTCTTTGCTGCGAGACCTCTTCGAAGCTCCTTTCAAGTCGATGCCTCCACCTCACATTCGGCCTAGTGCCGCACTGCCGCTACTGGTGTGGCCCGGGATTGTGTGCTAGGGAGAATCCCTATTGCGTGGAGCGGCAGCTGGCGGGTGGCGATGCCTGGTCGGTGGCTGCCATGGCGGTTTCCGCCTCTGGTGGCCCATAGTTGGATTTCCTTCTGGATTTCCTTCTGGAAATATGTATGTATTCCTTGAATGTTGCATCTAACACATGTAATCATATGCTAACTGATGAAGTGATGAATAGTCGCTCCAATTTTTTTCGCTACGGGTACATACAAAGCAATAGCTAAGGACTAAGGCCGCACGCCACACGTCGTACTATTGTATATACCATACATACATACTATAAATAATTTATACCATAATATACATACTATAGATCCTGCTACTACCTAGTTTATATCTAAAATGTATTATGATCCAGTCAGCCCGCAAGGTTCCCCGTGATGCGCTGCTTATTTGGCCGCCGCTGCGCGGGTGTTGGGCCTTCGCCCGCGCAGGTGTACCGCGCTTGTCACCTTATGCCTTGGCCCCACATGTGGTATTGATCCCATATGGGTTCGCTCTACGGATGGCTCGAACCATAACGCTACTATACGCGGATTTCGCCGTCGATCATCTACCCATCTGCCCCATCGCGAACTGCTACAAGCACCGCATGCGTACCGCTTTGAAAAAATGTGGGCTTCCGGGCGTGGAGATCGAAGCAGGGCTTGACCGGGTCGCAGGGCTTGACGCGGTGCTTGACCGGGACCGCTCGGGAGGTAGTCGGCGACTTGACCCTTGAGACGAGTGGGCTGCACCCGGCGGACCGCTCGCGGCCGTCATATCTCACATTGGCGGGGTCGGCGGCGGCGGGGGGGGGGGGGGGGGGGGCGAATACATGATCGATTGCGCGTGCGTGTTCTCCACGACCCCCACTCGGGGCAATGACCACCCGCTGGTGCACCCCCCCCCCCCCCCTGCGGGGATTGCGGCGACCGAGGCGAAGGATGGGAAGTTTGCAGCGGACCGAGCGTCTTCCGCCCTCGTGTAGGGTGATGTTCACCGGTACTACCCTCTGTGGTTGAGGGCCGCGGCCGCCTGCTCTGCAAATCTGCTCGGACGGTGATCTACATCTTCGCGGTGTTGCTTCTTGTGCGCAACTTCCACATGCCGGTCCTTCCGCCCCAACTTCATGCTTCCTTCGCGGCATGTCCGTCCATGCTCTTCGGAACTTTGTCGCTAGCTAGCCTACTAAGTTCCGCTATCACATGTCACGCACACGACGGCACGGGTTCTTGCAACGGGTCTCTGCTTGCGTGCATGGTACCTTAGGCGGTTCTCTCTGCCGGAGTGCAGACGGCCAAATCCGATGCGCCTGCTCGTGCTCATTCCGCATCCTCTTTCGTTGCTGCTCCCACCTGGCAGTTGTTGTAGTGGACGTATCCTATTGCCTTTTTGGGTGATTTCCGTATCATCGTCTTTTGCACCTAGCACATGTAATTAATAATGAACCAACACCTGCATACTACTATACTTTCTATTGTTTCTTGGTCCCTTTTAAGGGACTAAATGGGAGTAATAACGGCCCATCCGAGGGACGTTGGGATGCCTTCAAATATTCACGAGGCCGTCCCATGCAAAATGCCCGGTAGCCAGAGGACCCTTATAGGGGGACCAACATGCATCGGCGTTGTCTGTCCGCTTGGTAGAGCATTGGTCTCCCACTCAAGAGGTCCCCGGATGATCGATTCCCGGCTCTGTCATTTCAAAGGAATATCGTCCGGGTCCATGTCCCGGGGTTACCCGGTTGATGATGCAGTAGCCCTTCGGGGTTCGAATGAGGCAATGGTCTAATGGCTATGCCAAACCTACGACTGCAGTTGGCGCACGAGGTCAAGCAAGTGATGGGAAGGCTTATTCGGCCGATGATCAGATGCGACCAGGTACGAACTTTACTTTTTATTTTACCCTGCGCTTTGGGGGTAGTGGTTTGGCCACATGCACTCGCCGGACCGCACTATTGTGACCGCTAGATGCCGGGTGATGCGGGAGGTGGCGTGCGTGTTTGTTCTAAACTGAGTGTATGTCCGAGCTGAAACTAACACGATGTTTGAGCAAAATAAGCATTGCGATCATGTAAGGATACTATATTGCAGTATTCTCGACATCCCGCCCGCTCCCAAACTCATGACAGCGTCACCGGTGAGTCACCCCCCCCCCCCCTTCCCCCCCGCGCGCGCCTAAAAGTGACGGGGATCGGCCCCGGAGTGTCTGTTTAGACCGTGTGGGTGTTTGGTACCCACGCGGGCACATCGAGAAGGCGGGGGAATGGCATGTGCACGGGCGAGCGCACGAGGCATGTGAATCGGGAATGCCTGCCCGACACATACAGCTCTGCCGCGTTACTACTCCCGCGCGCACCACCACGACTTGCGACCCTGTGGTAGCCTAGACGGGGTAAGGCGGCCTAGGGCTATGCATTGGCTGCGTGTCTGGTGCGTGCAAGGTGGTGTGCGTCGCCTGCATTGGTTGGCCGTGTCAGCTCATCGACCGGATAGGTAGTGTCCTTCGGAAGGGCTCGAGGGGGTCTAGAGGGACACCGTACTGGACGGGGTGGTGGCCCGGTGCAAAATGCGGGCCGAGACAGCTATCTAATAATCAGACATGGGCGGGATAGTCCTTCCTGGAAGGAAAGTGCCACAGAATGAAGAGAGAGTATACTACTGCTCGCGACGGGCATATACTACCAGGGGTCCCCTGATACTTGATGATTACATGAGCTAGACGCAACATATACCAGGGGTCCCCTGATACTAGTATCTACACTATATACTACTAGTGTGAATATCATTGCGCCAGCGTCGAGCAGTATATCCAGGAACCCGTACCAATGCCCTGTCGGACTTTATCCGCTTTTTTATAACAATGATTACCTTTATAAATAGCTGCCTTTTATTTTTCATGATGATTTGTACATCGGGGCGCGCGGTCAGCTTGTGATAAGAAAGAAGGTGGGGGGGGGCCTGACGAAAATAATGGGAAGTAATAGTGGGGCGGGCCGAATAATAATTGTAGTGGGCCTTTCAAGTAACACCTGATTCCGGAGCAGACGACGTTGAAAGTAATACAGGTATATGCTGGGGTGTCATGCGCTCCCTACTCCACCCCCTGTAGCCCCGCAGGGGTGCGTGCTGCATGGTTGACGGCATTCATGGCGGCGCTGGCGGCGTTGTCGTTACAGACACCGTCAAAGCCACCGCGACCCGACGAACACCGTCGCATACTGAAGGCCATAGTGAACTCGTGATCGGTACGAGTATTTCAAAGGTCGACATGATCACAAAATTAACAAGCAGCACAAAATTAACAAGCAGCACCATACGGCACGGCGCGACAACATCACGCCGTCTACGAAGGCGCACAGGGGGGTAACGTCCCGAGCCGCTAGGTGGGCATGTCCGCAGGTACACGTTACATTTAAAACTACTTGTCACCAGCGGCACCCCGCTGAAGACGGAGGGGGGGGGGGGCGCGGGGGGGGGGGGGGGGGGGCGGATTAGGACTTAGCCAGCGGATAATCTAGGGTTCTGAACAGTCAGAGGTAACAGCATGTCAGCGTGCATTTTCCGGGTATCACACGTGTTGCATAAAACTGACACTGACAGCAGTCCCCCGACGGTACTTGTTAGGTCAACCACAATTTTAGGGGCGCACAATAATGCCTTTCTCCACATCTGGCAGTGATGAATGTTCAGAGGACGGTGATAAGGAGAAGTTGTATAGCTGGGCATGCCATGAGCTGGGTCTCGAGTATGGCCCTGGTGAGGAAGATGGCGAGGGTGAAGACATGGAAGACGAGTACGCCTGGGCCTGCAATCAGTACATTCCAGCAGTTGCGCGCGATCGGTGCTGTTCAGCGGCAGAGGCAGACTGTGCATACCATGACGCTGTGGCTAACTACAACCAATGAATTTGACGTGGATGCGTTGATGGCTTTGGAGCGGTGGGAGCGCCTCGAGGCGGGGGATGAGGAAGGGCATGCGCATGGCGGCGGCAGTGATCTACATGCGCCCTATCGCGGAAGCAGTGCCGGGAACTTTGCCGACGCGGATGATGCTGCTTTCGCTTACGGCGATGACTGATTCCGGGCCATTGATTCAAATGACATGCGGCATCACCTAGCACGGTATACCTGTGCCCTGCTATCAACGCGATGATTTATATTGGATTTCATTATTACCTGGTTCATCCTCACAGAGTAGCCTCCTTGGTTTGTATTATGCTGCGCGTACAGATTGAAAGTATTTTATTTTCGACAACCTACCCGGCCGCTACCTACTCCTGCCAGCCTGTTTTGGGTGCTAGAAGTCTACATAGTATTGTCTTCCCGTCCCATCTCCCTTCCCGCCGCCGCCGGTAGTATCCCGGATCCTCGTAGCATTTTCTCTCACGTCGGCTCTCCCCCATGTCCAGAAAAAAACATCCCATTGCCAGAAGTCCCCTTCAAATGCCAATATGTAAAAATGTGTATGTATGAATATATATGTAGGGCGGTCCCAGGCTAGGAAATTAACAGGACCAGGATTTTTTGCAAAAAGTTCTCCAGGTCATCTAACGAACCTGACTTTTGGCCCAGGTCAAGCACATAGAACTGTTCTATTCATCGGCGTCTTTAGGCGCCCTGACCGCCGAACGTAGAGGTGCGAATTCCAATCAAAGTTGATTTGTGAGAATGACAGACATTTCACAAGTGCGCCGATATTCAACAAGAACTTCCGCACCAAGACCGATGTATACATACACTCCTTACATATGCACACGCAGTATATGTAAATACACACATACGGTGGAAATACAACGCTTGAACCGGCTACCAACAGCAAAACAGGCTGCGCAGTGACATGAATTCCTTGGAAGGTGTGAGTGGTGGTTGGGGGGGGGGGGGGGGGGGGGCTGTTCCGTGTCCAGTGCACTGCCTGATTATGATGAATTCGTGATGCCGTTGTCAACATATGCCGCTCGCTGCAAGATGCCGATGTGCTCTTTGAAATGTTCTGTACATATAGCCCAGAGAGGTAGCAATACAGATACAAGGACGCAGTTATGTGACTCCCAACAAGAGTATCACCACATTAAGTGTTAAAGCAACCTGCACCTTGCAGAACACGCATCGCCTCATGTGCTCACGACCGCATACTGTGCATAAGCACTGCACACGCACTCCAGGCACTGCCTGAGAAGTAGCCTCGTGGTGAGGCACTCCATGCAGTCACGGAAACCGACCCTCCCAAGCTTCCTCAGATAATCAGGGCTGAGCGAGCTGATGAGGTCCTCGGTACAGTCATGCTGTGAATGACATGCCATGGAGTCTGAAAGTTGCTGGAGTCTGAAACTTTCGGAGACATGCGGCGGGCAACAGCCAGAGGCTGGGGACTTCGAAATATGAGTAGGTAGAGAAAACGCATGAGCGTGCACGACCGATCGTCTATGCTGTACAATTGCAGCGCGTGCTATTAGTGAACCTATACCATATGCTTACCCTATACCGGCAGCTCTCCTACGGGTAGCCGGATGTATATATGACACCATGCAGAGCAACAGGATACCAATGTGTACACATAACGTCCCTTGCATAATTATTGCGCTTGGAGCTTGGCGTAATTTGCACAAGTGGCGCAATGCCTGCTGCTGGCGGGCAGCTATACATCCACTCCTCCATTATGTGGCAGCAGGTGCAAACAAGAGCTGCGCTGAGGGCTCGCGTCTTCTGGCTATACAACTGTCTAATTCTGCTGCACATATGGCATCCCCAGTGAATATGGCACCCGCATATCGATGTTTACAAGGATCAGCCTATAGGAAACAAATCAAGGATCAGCATATGGATAAACATATAATACTCTGGATGTCAGTGCACACTGCATAGGTTTCATGCAGTGCCTGTAGCGTAGGTTTGTTCTTGATGTCCTTTAGACGCACAGGTTGGGGGGGGAGGGGGGGGGGGGGGCTGAAGTGTGTTGTCACCCAGAGGTCACCATTTCTATTATAAAGCGAGCACAATGTGTGAATCTTGCTATTTATACCCTGCATAATCATGTTCATCCATTTTCGGCACTGAGGTACTCACATCAGTGATACGGTATCGGCATCTAGCAGGATGTCAGTGTCAGTAGATGGACTGCACTTAGACTCTTATTACAAAGAAAAATCAAAAATGTACTTCGAAGCCCATTTAGCAGGGCATCTTTCTTTAAGAGTGCGGAGGGCAGGCCGCGTCCTCGACTACAGTCCGGTACAGATTGTCACACTATATGAAATTGTCGCCATTCGCATTGGTTGCGTCGCCTAATCCCGCAGTATAACAGCGGGTCGAAAATCTGCGACTTGCATATCGGGAGTACATGGCGCCATGGAGCAGCTCTGCGAGCTGGGGGGTGTAGACGGCCATAAATTTTGGCCCGGGGCCCAGAAACCGTCTTTGTTCGACGCAGGTGCTGCTGCAACCAGCAGGGCGCCACACGTTCTTACGGAGAGTATCGGAGAGTAGTCGTCCTGTTTGTCCATGGACGAGGCAGTGGTGGCTCGCCGGGCTCTTACTGTTACGTTGCAACCAGCGGTGGCTCTCCAATCGAAATCAGTCTGAATGGGCTGCTTTGGTGTCGGCTCATGTGTAGATTGGAAGGAAGCGCGCAGGGAGGCGATCAAGTCCTCCGCCTCTTCCCCGAATCCCACTTCAAGGCCGGCAGTGGCTGGCCGACCGCCCTCGTCGTTCGCTGATTTCTCAAGCACGGTCGCGAGCCTACTGCACAAGGTCGATCTGTGCGGTGACTGGGACGATGGTGCTCCGATGTCACCAGAGAAGGTCCTCCTTCTTGACCTATGTACAGCGGCTTGCTCGGTACTCGAGAGGTAAACAGGCCCACTGATACTCCTGCCCTTGGCCATCCGCCGGAGTTGCTTCACGGACGGTTCGTAGTCGAGTCGTTCGAGGAACATTTCGCTAGCAACGCGACTCAGCGCAGGGTTATGGCCTCGCGATGCAGTGGCGGGCCAACTCTGGCTGGCGTTCCCACCCAAGACGACGAAAGGCGGCGTCTCACACGACATCTAATATGAGCCACTACTCAGCATATGGGGGCGCCGCGAGACACAGCCTGTACCACAGCGGCGCGTATTAGTTCTAAGTACGTAGCCTGAGCCCGAGCAGTTGTCGCCTTGTCGGTCGGAAAGGGTTGTTTGGGGCCGCTTGTGCGCAGATTTGTTGTGATATCTCTTGTTCCCGGGCCTTTCACTGTATCTAGACCGAGCGACGAGTGCGCGCTAATAACAAGCACCGTCTCACATCAAGGCCAAAAGAGTAGGGTCACATGCTTATAATGCTGCCTGTTCTCCGCGATGCCCCTGAAGACGCGTAAGCGTGACGAACCGTCGCGTACGCCGTAATGTCAGTCCGCTAAATGGCCATACACGGCCACGTACACGCCATTAGGGGCCTCGGAGCCTTTCTTTCTGCAAATGGGCCGTGTCAATTTCGGTAATATACGGTCACTTATCATTGCGCACCGCGTGCCGCGAACGGAAGGAAGGGTCCGAGACTTTCTTCCGGCACTGGAAAATTTTCCTGTTATTAATTTTCCTATAAAAATAGTGCCCAAACCCGTGTCTACTTCCACAACCCCCTTCTCTATAGATTTCTGCTGCGCATATATATACTACGCGTAAACTTATTATCTCTCTCTGGCTCTCACTCTCTATATATATGTATCTCCTACCATATCAATTACGAGGTCAGTCTGTCTGTCTGTCTGTCTGTCTGTGCGTCTGTCGCCGACTTTCGCAACAGTTTTGCATAGATTATAAAATAAATCGACGATGCATCCGTTATATATTCCGTAATAATTCCGCGCAGGCCAAAAGAACGGTCGCGCTTACCTGTTGCGCTGACTACCGGTGTGAATTAGAAAATCAACACAGCAAGCCGCCTAAAAGCGGCCCGCATCCCGCATAAGGCGGGATGGATGAGTGATGCGCACACGGTTCAGAGTCCGGGCCACGCGTGCACGTGTGTGTGTGGGTGATCCTCGGACGTGCTGTGCAGCTTCACCAACGGGATGGCAGACGAATCTGCGCCGTCTGATGAGGCAGCGAGCGCGCTCTCGAGCGGCCACCAAGCTCACGACCCCGAGGAAATATCTTGCGAGCAAGGCCTCCTGGTGAGCCCGGGTGACGCACCGAGTGTCCCGCAATGAGAGGGCACCCCGATCCGCAGCCAAGCATGCGATACCACGCACTACTGTGCGGTGCACCCCCTTGCTCACCTCACCCACTGTGCCGAAGACCATGCCCGTGTACTCCGACATATCCATGATATCTCGAAGAGGACCCTTCTGTCCGGGCTCCGTGTTGTGCCACGCCGCATCCCGCGCAGCCAACCCCCGTTGTATGTCGCCCAATAGGGAGCGCTCAAACCGATCCACAGCCGTGGCCCGGGGCACTAAAGTGTACTTGACTCCGTACCGCATAGTCTTGAACTCCAGCAGCGTGGACTTCAAGCTCCGGGGATCATAACTCCCGGTCACGACGTTGAACGCCGGAAGGGAGAGCTCTGCGTCCTGCACTAGGTCCTTGAGTTCATCCCTGGGTACGGTGTTGCCGAGAGGCACTGCCTGCTGGAACAAGTCATCCACCTCCCGCCGTACCGCGATACCTAGGTCGTGTACACAGTGATCGTGGAAGGCATCTGCGATAGCGTCGTGCTGTACACGCCAGTGAGCGTCTCCAGGCGCCGGGAGGTTCATGAGCGCGTCGCCGTATAGGTCAACAGTGACGGGGTTGTGCTCCGTCGAGGGCAGAATGATCTGGCTCCCAACCACCGGGGCCAAGCACGGGCTAGGCATAAAGAAGTACCCGGCAGCGACCTGCCTCCCGCAGCTCATGCGGAGTCATGGCTGTCCGCGCGGTGGGGATGGCCACTGTCCACATGCCTGACGCCGCGTCGAGTTGGTTGAACAAGATCCGTTCCGTACATGTGGCAGGTAGAGCGCACACCTCATTTCGAAGCCGAGAGTTGTTGGCCTGGTCTAGAAATGCCGTCAGCTCCTTTTGCGAGCCCGACGCAGCCTCCACTTCCCGCTCCATCTAGCGTGCATCTGCGTCGCCGAGATGGCCAGCAGTAGCCGCTTGGAGGCGGCCCCACGCCTCGCGCATCTCCGCGGCGTAGCTTTCCGACCCATGAGCACCGTTGAGGAAGTGGTCATACTGGCGGGCGGAAGAAGTTGCGTTGAAGCTGCCTCGGCCAAGTACGGACCCGAGCCGTGGGTCGAAGAAACCAGGGGTGGGGGTGTTGGTGCCGGAGTTCCTAGTCAGGAACCTTGGGAGGATGGCATTCATGCAGCCGATGAAGGCGGCATCACGAACGGTAGCCATGCGGCGGATGCCAGCTCCCTTCGATCGAGTGGGGAGGTGAAGCCTGCTGCGCGCCCTGGCCACTGCATCCTCGCTCAAGGTAGCCACCTCCGCTGCCATGGGGTCGGGGTCGTGCAAAAGCTCCGGAAAGAAATCGGTGACCACCGGATTGGTGTCGCTCGGTGCCGTAAGTGGAGGGATGAAAAGAGACCCCTAGCACCCGTTCGACCGCCGCGAGGATGGTGGCATCCACCGTCTCCGCAAAGGCCTCCACCTCGGACTGAAGACAATTGCGGAGCCAATACCCCGCCTTGTGTTGCATGCAATGCTTGAGCAGGGCCCATGCGTGGTGATGCAAGGCGTGAGTGTACCGACGGCTGGGCTTGGCAGATAGGAGCTTGCTCAGGCTAGCGTCCACCTCCTCTCGTAGCTCCTCCGCCTTGCCGCACATGTACGCCTGCACATACTCTGGCGATCCGAGCGGCACGTTCAGGACCGCGATGCCGTGCTGGCCATCTAGCTCGGGCCACTCGATGTCGGCCGGAGCCTCACGCCGCGCGGCCTCCATGTCAACGTTGTACGCCTGCATCTTGTCGAAGCGCACCTCAAGCCCCACGGACGCCTTGATGGACGTGCGGAAGGCGTGAAGAGCCGGCCAAACGTGCTCCGGAAGGCCCACCAAAAATCCATCGTCGGCGTTGAAGCGCGCCGCCCCGTCATTGACCTCCAACGTGCTATCACATTGCTGCACCTCGGGGTGAATTGCGACGCAAAAGGAAGTCGTGGCCAAAGGTGCGCTCTGTTGCACGCTGTCCTCCGACCGCAGAGGGGCGGACCGGTCGTCCACGACCAGATACGAATCCGTGGAGAGGGAGGCTAGGAACGCACGGATGACAGGGTGTAGTGGAGAGCAATCGATGTGGCGCTGGATGATGGTGCGGCGCCATGCCTCGTTGTAAGCGTTGCGAAGGTCTGTGTGGACGATGACGGCACGTGGGCCAAGCTTCTCGGCGATGAGCCGGACGCCGTGGATGAGCACATAGTCGCCCGCGGGAATGCCAACGCCGAGCTGAGATGGAGCGAGCACCGACACGTATGCCTCCTTCATGTCGTTCACCACTGCCCGCTCCGCTGCGTGCCGCTCCGCCTCCCCGACTGCCACATGCCGCACGTCCGGGGCCCTCCCCTCGCCTAGCTTCTTGACAAGTGCCACGAGCCTAGCAGAGGCGAAGAGCCGGTTGAACCACCCGGACAGGCGACCTTGGAGGTACATGGAGGCAACCTCCGACATGGCGCGGACTGCCGCGGGCCCGGACGCCAGGGCGTATTCGGCCACCAAGCAGCGGAGATACTCGTTGCGCATGCCTGAGGGCCCCGCCGCCACGTGCTGCTTGAGTTGCTGGTACGGCACGCGCATGTCCACCGTTAGGGCGGCCTCGTCCACCGGAATGGCATACGCGGCGTCTGGGATCGGGTGGCTACGGGACGGGTGCTTGTCGCGCAGCTGGGCGAGGATAGCAGGATCGGACAAATCGCCCATACCCTTAGAAGATAGTCGGCCCGCCGCTCGGGAGAGCTCTCCGTCCTCCACCAACGCCACAACGGTGTCCGCGATGCCCACGTGCAGCACCGCAAAGAGATCGGCGTCCGTTCGACGCTGGCGGGCATGTCCGGCATAGAGCGCCTCAGTGCGCGCGTCGTCCCATGAGCGCACGAGTTCGGTCATGCGCCTCTCCGGGAAAGCGCGGAAGCGCCACGCCAAGGCTTGTAGCCGCCGCCGTCCGCCTCGGCTCGGGGCCCTAAGCAACAATTGCGGCAGCAGGTACTTCCACTTCAGCGCCCTATCCAACACCACGGGGTCATCGGCCTCCACCGCCGCCACCACCCGCTCATTCACGCAGCGTTGTGCCTCCGCCCACGCTTCTTGAAAGTCAATAGGCACCGCCGTCTCCACGGACATCTCCGCCGGCATGTGCATGACCATGTCCACGTCTGAGAGGTGGTCCACCGCACCCCACCCCACCCCGTCGCCGGCTGGAGATGGGCGAGTAAGGGGGGGCGGATACCGAGCCCGTGAGGCCTGGCTACCGGGGTGGCTGACCGGTGCACCCACCTCTGGCGTCGTGGGGGCAACAACCGGGGGAGCTGCGACGCCCCGGAACGCAGCGACGGACGGCAGTGCGGGCGACGGCAGCACTGACGATTGTCCAGCTCCACCGGCGCGGCGCGCCCCCCGACGGCGGTGCCACTCGGCCAGCACGGCGCGCGCCTTGGCTAGCCACGCGGCGGCGACCTCAGTGAAAGCCAACACGTCGCCCGGGTGGTGCCTGACGCGGGCGGGTTGGAGCGACCTGGCTGCGGCGTCAATCCTCGGCGCCCACGCGGCGCCCGCGGCGACGCCAGCGACTGAAAGCGCGTCGGCGACTGTCCAAGCCGCTGCCGGCGCTACGCCCCGCCGCGCCGGCCCGTTGTCGTGTAGCCTGGAATGCAGGCGGGCGAGAGCATCGAGGCCGGTGAGCGCTAGGCCGCGGTTGCCGCCGCGCGGCCGCGGCGGGGGCCGCTCGGAGACTTCCTGGCCGGTCGGAACGCCATCGTGATCGCGCTGCGACGCGCCGGGCCCCGAAATACTGCTGAAAGTACTGCGGCGAGGCGACGACACAGGCGAGGCAGCGCGCGCGCCGGTCGTACCTGCCGCGCCCGTCGCGGACTCGGGACTCGACGACCGGCTCACCGCCTGGGCGTACGTGGGAGCCGGCGGGGCGGCAGCCGCGGGCGGGCTCGGCGTTGGCTGGGTGGCGTCGGGTGCACTGCCGCTGGACAGTGTTGCCGCGGGCGACGCTCCCGCCGTACGCGATGCGCCGGGGCTGCCTGATGTACTGGACGATGTACTGGGGGGCGGCGGCGACCCGGGGTCAACGGCGCGTTCTGCCGCACCATCGGCGGAAGGCGCAGACATCGCGCGGCGCCCCGCCGGATACAAGCGACCCGCCACAGCCCGGGCATAACGGTGACGTCGCGTGGGAGGGGGTTGAGGGCAGCTACGCGATCTGGGCGGCGGGTGAGGCATGGCGACAGAAGGCCCCGCAGCGTCTCCGGGGCCGCTGGGTGGGTGGGGGGACTCTGCGCTGACTACCGGTGCGGGTACTATACCGGCCGCCCGGCCGCCGCCGGTAGTCAGGCCGGTCGTCGCCGTTTGTCAGGTCTACGAGGCGGAAGCGCCTGAAGGACGATGCGCCGAGCCCGCCGCGTGGACCGGACCCGGACGCCGGACGCCGTCGTTCGTCCGTCGCCATCAACAGACGCCGGGCCCCGGGTCGGCGGGTCGGCGGACGTGGGGCTGTACAATGTAGCAACATCCCTTGTCCGCTCGGTAGAGCGGTCGTCTCGTATGCGAGAGACCCGGGTTCGATTCCTGGCTGATGTATTTCGGCAATATCGGCCCGACGTGTCCCGGGCTTACCCGGTTGATGCATTAGCCCTTCGGGGTTCGAATGAGGCAATGGTCTATGGGCTATGCCAGACCTACGACTGCAGTTGGCGCACGAGGTCAAGTGATGGGGCGGCTTCGGCCGATGTCCCAGGCGAACTTTACTTTTAGTGTAGCAACTGCTACGATATTGTTCCTTGCGGCTCGCTGTTGAATTCAACACTCCGCTTGCAACGGGTCTACTTGTATATATTTTATATATATATCGAAATCCGAGACATCGAAATCCGGCAAAACAGTCTTTTTAGTGCCCTGCCATGTCCTCAGAGAGTGGAAAGAGGGGGGGGGGGGGGGGGGAGGGGGGGGACAGGGCCCCAAGATGAGTTCTGGGATATCCGTGATGACATCGGGCGGGTGTTGTTTGTGCTTATTTCCTGCTTTTGGGTGGTTCACGCCGGCAAGCAGCGCGATACTGCCGCGTAAGTTCCGCATTGCTTGCCCGCGCCGCGCACCGTATCGGCGAAATCCGGTACGGTAGTCGCTACGTCACTACTACCGCACTCAACTGCCGTGACCCCGCATTCGCAGTAGCCATCACGCAATATAGGGCCGTCCCAGGTCCCGCGTTAGCGGCCGTGTCCTAGGCGAGGGCATCTCAACCCTTGCAGCTAACGGCAGTAGCCCCGATGCCGGTATGGGCGATGCATGGATGAAGCCCAGAAATATTCCGAGATCAGCTCATGCATGCATAGGATGATGCATCCAGCAAGCATCCGCAGTGTAATTTCAGGCTTTGCATGGACGTGACGTCATCATTGTGAGCCGCATGATCTCTGTCTTAGTATGTATATCACACAATATCTTAGGCGCCTTGCCCGCCCTTGGGTGGTGTGTGTGTGTGGGGGGGGGGGGGGGGGGGTCTTGGGGCTATCTGAAAAAACAATGATCCTTACCGCATAGGTTCATCCTCTTGTGTTCCACTGCCTCTTGGTGCACCAATATATTCGGGCACCTAAATATCGATGCACCAGAAAATCCCACCACCGAAACATCGATGCACCACTTGATTCCACCACGCCTAAATATCGATTCGTGGCGGTGCGATTCACGATCTGCCCGGTGTTTCAGGTTTTGGTCGTTTATGCATACTTTTTGCGCCGGAGCTTGAATGGGTCTGTCCGATAGAGCATCATTCGACCCCATTTTATTGATACGGATGCTGTCGTGTGCAATAAACCACAGTTATATCGCAATATATGAGTAGTAGTACACTGGCAGTAAGGGTACTGACCAGGGTTGGGCATAAGGCATAAGTTATTCCGGGAAACTTATGTTATGACATAACATAAGCGGTTATGCTTATGAGGAAGTCCCATCGAAAATCGGCATAAGTCCCAGGCATAAGTGCCCGGCATAAGTGCCGATAAAAACCCGCAGTTGGCTCCCGCGCAGACTGCGTACTGCTCGTAGATACAGTACCTATGTACGTGGTGTTACTGTACGAGGCGATAGTACGAAATTATAAGTAATATATATACTCGTGATGCCCGCACACAGACGACCGTCGCAGAGGCAATCTTCCCGCCGGATCGCTATCCAGCACCTTGCCAGCAGGCGCACAGGCGCCCGCCATGACCACACCAACACCCCCAACGGGCAAGGACGAGGCAACGTTGACGGGCTCCGCCATGTCTGCATGCGCTTGGAGGTCCGTACTGTCGCGCCATACTGCGGTTCGCAGCGAGATTTGCTCCGGTACGGGCGATGGCGGCTCCTCACCCGCCGCTAGTGAGCAGACACCCGCCGCCGCACCACCCGTTGCGGCTGCTGCCACCACCACCGCCCCAACAGCCGACGATTATTCGAACTTCCCGGCTTCCGATAAGGCTGTACGCGGCGCTTCGGACACACGAACTGCTGAGGGCATTCGCCGCGCGCGCGCACGGATTGAGCTAGTGAAGAAGAATCTTAAGGCGTCATGGGGATCGCACGCGACCCGCAGGAAGTCGCCTTATTGGGGCTTATTCGTCGACAACTCTTCCCGGGAGGCTGACGACTGCGAGATTGAGGATGGCTCGTCCGCTGGAGAGGCAATATGCTGTATTTTGTGTTTCGGCTCGAAAACCAACCAGCTGCACCCGAAGTTTCCGAGAGAGGGGCCCTTCTGTGCGACTGTGGAAGTGTGGAGGAGCTGAACGCCAAGACGTGGGCTGAGCCGATGGCTGAGCTGGCCCTATCGTAACGGTTCCAAGCTGTTCCCCAAGTACGAGCTGACATACAAAGGTCGCGGTGGCGGTGTATTTCGGCCACTTCCTCACTTCTTATGCCATAAATTATGGCATAATTATGTTATGAGCATAATTATTCAAAAATTATGTCATAACATAAGGCATAATTCCGCTTATGCCGGATCATAACATAATTATGTACTTATGTCATAAGTACTTATGTTATGACATAAGCGACCCAGGGGTCACTTATGCCCAACCCTGGTACTGACAAATATTTTATGTTGCGGCGCGCGCCAGGCGGCCGCTGCTAGCGCGCATCTCGAAGGATTACTTTCCTGGTATTTTACACAGGGCACAGAAGTACATCAATTTTTAAAAAAGTACAGCAATGGTAACAGCGCTACACATGTATGTAGTTTTTCTTACATCAGTGATTTAACATATTCGCACTAAGGATTACAGACAGCTAAAAGTAACTACGAAAGGTTGCCAGCAAAAAAGAGACATAAGCTTGAAAACAAGGGTCAAGCAGATGTAACTACGATCGCTTCAGAATAATAAGTGTCATATCGGGCATATAGCGCTAAGTATCCTGGAGGTCTGCAGCAACACCCGCCAGCTACTTTTCTATTTCGATTTCGACGATTCAGCAGATAATATTTTGCTGCTATTCACGGACCCTCCGTACCGATACCCGTACCGACACGTATGAATCTGACGTGGCGTTGCGTGGTAAAATATCGTCATCAAACTTCATATCGTCTGTCGAAAGTTCTCGGCTTATTTTCGAAGGCTCCATCTGAAGTAGCGACTAAGTAGTCGCTAAATAGGTCGCTATATCTGAAACAGTTTTCAAAATTTTCCCATTCCCGGTAAAATCCAGTTATGGCGTCGGGCCCTCCCTCACATTGCTTTTTTTTGTTGCACATGTATCGCACTCCCGAAATGCTTTGCTCCGCGGGTTGGGGCTTGCCCCAACTCGCATTACTCGAATGGGCCGACGCCCAAACGGCTAGGCGGACCTTTCGTGGTCAGTGCCGGGTATTTCCATGGCAGTGTTTTAGACGGTGATCCAACAGTGTTGGAAATTCCGTCACTAACCTTCAATTAGTCTTGCAGAATGCTTCAGCAATTTGCTTGATGACTTTAACGGAGCGTCGCCTACCCACAGCTTTCCGTAAGTGGATCGCTGCTGCCTAAACGGCCGTCGTAGAGACGCTGCAAGGGTGTCACTGGTGCCAGTCCGCTGATACTATTTGATATGGACAATCGCAACACTTTTCCCATGGGCACTGATGTTGATAGTACTTTACACAGTGCATCAGCCAGCTACAAAACGTATGAAGGGGAGGGGGGGGCGGTCAGATCAAGGGGGGGGGGGGGGGGGGGGGGGGGGGGTTACCTAACAAAACACACTTACAATTCTTTCTGGTCTAAGTTGAGGCTATACTGCGGAAATATGTTGGAATAATGTACTAGTACTATATGAAGTGCGAAGTACAGGATATACAAAGCAAGCGGTAGATGTGTTTCACATCATGTGAGGCATGTGAAGACATGAATCATGCGACACTTGATCATACCCCAGAGTTCAATCTGACAAGTGTCCCACTGAACATGAATAGGCGCACCAAGCGGGCGCCCAATCGGAGATACAGCGAAAAAGAATACCATGTATGTACATTTTGCGGTGCGTTATTTAGTACTTTAGAATAGTGTATCGTGTTTATAGCTTATTTCTCGGTATATTCCGCTCGCTCGTGTGCTGCGTAGCAGTGCGCGAAAACGGCCTCCTGTCGGCCGCAACTGCGGACGGGCAATGCCCGTTCGGCTCACTGAGGGGGGGGGGGGCATGCTCACGGCCTCATGCCCGAGCCGAACGGGCACCATCTGCCCTGAAAACAGGATGTAGGTCCATAGACTATCTCAGAGAGATGCTATAGGAACATTGAGCTAGACGAGTTCGGAGGCTACAGGGACGGTGACCCATGTGCCTCTAATTCAAGAACCCGTCCGATCTTGGAATCAACCCGCATTTTCGGAAATACACCCCCGGCCTCAACCTCTCCCGTGAGGACGGCTGGGGCAGCTTTCTGCTTGCCGAGCGTATGATGGCTAGTAGGGCCCCATACACAGGGGTGACGCCCGCTGGCGGTCAGTTTGCGGTCAATCTCAATCGATGCCGGTCCGATGGGCCCGACCGACCCGGATTTTCCGCGCACTCGACTCCCTCCCGCATTGGCATCCGTCCCTTGTCACCTGCCGCTTACTCTTTAAATTCGAGTTGCAGGTGGCAACTTGCGAATTCGCCCGCCGCCCATGTACCGTCCCATGGCCTAGCTCCTAGGGATGCGGTAGAGCCCATGAAGTGGCCCATGAGATGGTCGGTGTGCGGTGCTGCCCCATCTCCCCCCGTGTTTTTGACGAGCCGAGATTAGACATATATATATATATATATATATATATATATATATATATATATACATCCGACGCGAAACTTGTATCCGACGGGATCCGACGCGAAACTTGTAGCAGCCAATATCACGCACCTATATAGGCGGGAGAAGATTGCGACTGCTCACCAACCGGCGCCGCTTACAACCGACCAGTCGGCGATGCACCACGGCCAGCTCCCCCAAGAGCTCCAGCCACCACCAACTACCCAGCTACAAGCGGCCCACGCCCCGGCCGCGGCAGCCCCTCAAGCCACGGAGATGGACGGCGACGACTCGCCACCCGCAGTCGAGCAGCCGGCGACAAGCGTCGCTCCAGCCCCGCACCCCGAGCCGTCTCCACCGGCCGCAACCCATGCCCCTACCGCGACAGGAGAGGCCTCGGAGGCCACCGCCCCCCTCGAGCAATCCTACACAACCAGTACACCATCCCAGGCGTCCCGCCTGGCCCATCTCGCGGCAGAGGCTCGCCGCCCCCGTCGCTCCCCGCGCCGGACGAGCCCCTTGCAGCTGCAGGTGGGGCGTCTACGGATACCTTCCGCCGGCAAGGCACCCAACCCCAAGCCGGACGCATGCCTGCGACTATCAGCGCCGCCACCCAAGAACAACGGACGCCAGCATGGGGGCGTTGCTGTCTAGCTACAGCCCAATGGAAGGAGGAGGGGCTAGGAAACATAGGAGGATGGCCGGTAGCTTGAGCTGTGATAACACTTCGTGTTCCCCACTGTGGCTAGAGATAGCAGGTCCTAAGAGCAGCTCAGTTTGAGCGAGTGGATGCAGCAGACTAGACGTTGTAACAAATTTCAATTTCAATTTCATTTTTTTGTCTGCCTCCATTTCTAGTCTTCATCCTCCAGGTCGCCGAATTCGGCCCCGCAGTCTCGGACGTCGTCGGCCATCATTTGCTCGTCATCGTTGGCGGGAGAGCATGCAATGTGGACCGAGTGAGGGAGTTGAGTGACCCGCCCGCGCTGAGGGAGGCGATTATGTTGGCGATGCGAATGCATCTGCGCGGTTAGTTGCGTGTCGACTGGTCGGCTGCGGCTTGGATGAGTTGCTTGCGGCGAGCGGCATGGGGGGAGGTATCGCGGGTGGTGCCGTCCTCCGGAGGGGGCGGGAGTGGATAGAGCTGGAGCCGTCTAGCATGGCTATTAATATGTTCGTGCATGATGTTCGGACAGCCCGATCTGCACCGGCCCGCTTGCCGACCTGGAACTACCGATGACCGTCGAACAACTGGCGGAGGCGATCGCCGCCACCATCAGCTAGCGCATCAACACCCCCCGGAGCTGATATATGCCCAGTGGCTGGCGGACATACTGACGGAGGCGGGAGTCGATATGGCGCACCATCACACCGAACCGAAGCTGCTCTATCTGCGTGGGGGACGACAACCTATGCGCCATGTCCCTCGGCAAGCAAGACAAGGAGTTTGCCGCCACGCGTCGACTGGCCATGGCCCTCACATTCCCAGTAGTCAAGCTACGCGCGGTCCGCCTACGTACCGTCATCTACCTCACGGCGAGTTCGTTCCATCGGAGCTGCACGTGCACCCCTTTAGCCAGACCGCCCAGGAGGCGGGCGAACTCGGGGGCAGCAACGGCCACAACCAACTTTGGCGTGCGGCATTGACGAGCCTACACAAACGGGCCGGTAAGCATCCCGTTAGCGTCCCTCGCCCTCCGAGCCGAGCGGCCACCGGTCTACACCATGATCATGTGGCTGATTGACCACCACCACAGCATCGTCGGTGGCACCCGAGCCACAAACAAAACGGAGAAGTGGTGCGAGACCATGTCGACGGCGCGAGCGCAAAGGTGGAGCCCGATCCGCACACATCAGCCACGGGGCAGCCAATAGCAAAGCCCATCTCCAACACCCACCGGACAAGCAAACACGCCACCAACAACGATCCCGGCGATGACGGCGACTCCCCCCCCCCCCCCCCCCCCCCCCGGGGCCCGGGGTGCGAGCACTACGTGGTTCCGAACAGCGGGGGTGGTCGCCACGCCAGTCGCCGCTCTCTACCAACTCCATGCAGTAGAAGCACAAGTGCCCGGCACAGCCCCTCGAGCCATCAACCCCCCCCCCCCCCCCCCCCCCCCCCCCCCGGAGCAACACTCGACCCTGCGCCACCGGCGGACGGGGAGGACGAGGTCAAACTAGACTACCAAGAGAGCGACAACACCATGGATGTGGACGATGCCGGTGCCCAACGCGGAGCCGGAGAAGTACATGGTATGGCTGACATTGCCCTCGGCTCCCCCCAACGCTATATCCCAGCGGTCGTTCCGCGAAGGCCACGGCACCCACACTTGGGATAATAATCCGTCATTTACCGATCAATACGACGTCCGTACATGTACACCCTTTCAAGAGCCAGCAGCCCCCAGCATCCCCAACAAAGCAGCCGCTACCAACCGCCGCTGTGGCGCCAAGCGGGCGCCACAGAGGCACTCCGGACCCCGGTCTAGTCTAGGGGTGGGTTGTTGTCGAAGGAGGCCACCGATGGTGGCGTATTGGCTCGGCGGGAGGCTGCGCAGTAGATGCGATGACAAAGCGCTAACATGACAAAACGCTAATAAATAAGCACACCGACCTACCATGTCCTCGCAAGATCTCATTGGACTGCGTCAACACCGCACCAAGTCTAGTGTATGACCACCCCATGCCTGTTTTACCTCCCCTCCATGCTTGCTTGAAACGTTAACAAATAACCACACCGACCCACCATGTCCTCGCAAATTCTCATTGGACGACTGAGTCAACACCGCCGCACCAAGGCAAGTATATGACCATGATCCCGTGCATGTCTTACCTCACCTCTAGCATGCTTGAGTCGTAAGCGGTGGCCGACCTTTGGCTCAATTTCGCGCGCGCGAGCGGTCGAGTCAAGGCTGCTCAATAGTTGTTTTTCGAGCGTTGCGATTAGCGATTCGCTTATGCAAACTGCACCGCCGTCGCAACCTCAAACCTCGATGTGAGTGGCCCTTCGAGAAGCCATCTCACAGGACTACAACTTGGTGAGGCAATTTTGAACCAACACTTTCTAATAACGCCGAGGGGATGGGGATTTTATTAGATGGGTGTGCCGAAAAGGGCGAAAGGCGGGAATTCACGAGCTCTGCATGTACTTGTGTCCATCGGCAGTATTGTCAGAATCCAAAACAAACGGCCAAGTAATGGACGCCATACCGCCTATCCTTCTGTATGAAACACCCATATATAGGCTCTTGCGGTATAGACTGCCAACATGGACCCATGACCCAGTAAAGCAATAGCTTCGGCCGCCCGGGGTGGGTCGGGGGCTCTGTAACCGTGTAATGCGGGCTGCGCCCGGTACCCGGTTCCGTTTGGATCCACATTATTTCGGTACCATGTACGTACATGGGCCCTTAGCGATTTAGCTGAAGGTTCCACAAGGGCCTAGGACCCAAGACTGCAATGCACCGTGGAGACTTTCAACGTTGCTGCCCCCTCGACTCGGCGAGTCAGATGCCCTTCTCCATGGCTATGTCGCCGAGGTGGTGGTCGGGCAAGGGCGCAGTAAATAAAGCGCGGGAAAAGCGGGGCTCTCGCCACGGCGCACCCAATGGGTGCCTGATCGGAGATGTAGCAAAATATACATTCCACTGCCACTCGGCTCGCGGCGACGTGATGCGATGGGCATGTAGCCGCGCACTACATCAACACGAAATAAGCTTCGCTCTGCAGCAAGGGGGCCGCGAGATCCCTCTCATATGCGTGCGCGTGCAACGGTCGCAGCAGCATTTTCATCCCGCCGTGATTTTGTTCGTAAACCGGCGGCATCCATACATAGGCCTTGTCGCAAACCCTGCGTGACCGCCTGGTGCTCATACCTTACGCTCACGGGGAAGAATCATCCTACCAATGAAGGGCCGCGCGGCCCGGCGCTAAGTGAGTTCTGCTTAAATGTAGGCTTTCTCCTTCCCAAGTGCTTTCCATGCATTATCTTGACGCTCTCCCTGTAACCAAAAATGAAGGGTGTTGTGGTGCAATTAATACGGGTGCAGTTGCGTCCCATGGCTATACATGCACATGGATCATGGCGCAGCGCAACACATGGTTTTAAATAAGCACCGGTGCCACTCGCTATGCTTTTGCATGGATACGTCTAGTATAGGAACGGCTTCCGAAGATATCACTACACGACACCCCGGCTACGGCAAGGGGGGCCATGAAGATTGGAAGGAGGAGGGGCGCGGGCGCACAGAGGAAGGCCGGAAGCTGCATCCGGAATCCCCAGGGTTTCCACATCGGTTGGATAAAGCATGTCCTAAAAAGCAACTCCGCTTGGGCAAGCAATGATGGAGAGCAACAAGTCAGCACGTACGAACCCGGTCGTCTCGTACGCGATAACGGGTTCGATTCCTGGCCGATGTATTTCGGCAATATCGTCCCGGCGTGTCCTGGATTCCCCGGCTGATGCATTAGCCCTTCGGGGTTCGAAAGAGGCAATGGTCTACGGGCTATGCCAGACCTACGAATGCAGTTGGCGGAAGAGGTCAAGTGCTGGGGCGGCTTCGGCCGATGTCCCGGGGCGAACTTTACTTTTAAGTCAGCACGTAAGTCAATTTCAATTTCGGGCCAATCGGCGGGCAGTGGGAACTCGTCGGGTGCGGAATATTGTATCATAATAAGCAGCAGTCCGGCCACCGCCTCCCCCCCCCCGCGGGGACGCCCGTGCCGTACTGTGGCAACGGGTTCGACGCATATAAAGACGCCTTGGCATATATGTACCCCACGTGTTAGAATGGGCTAACGCTGCCAACGATTCGAATGAAACGACGTAACTTACGAGCCCACACGCCCCATACCGGTGCCTTTGCTGGTTTAATTTGATTAGCGGCATCGCGCGCAGCTAATATATATAGCGACCTCCACTTAAGTGGAAGGGCGCTCCCTTTGCCGGTCGTTCGTTCGCCCTAGCTAGTCGATCTAACCACTGCACATGCCCCGACGCACGTCCACGTGTTAGGGCGCGCCCGACTTGGTTGATATACAGTAAATGATGGGCCATGCATGTATTCAGAAAGTCCGACGCCTTAAGTAACGCCCGGGCCCTGATGCCGCAGCGGCCGTAGCCTCTATGGGCGCAATATCTCATTCCCGCATTATCGGTGCAGTGGCAACTCCAGGGATTTTTCACCCAAGCCACTGGTGCGGTATGCCAGTGGAGCTAGCTGCCATCTGCTAGGAGCCCAGCACCGGCGCTGCCGGAACGATACGGCACACTTATACCCCCCGTTACGGGGATAACCCCCTGTTATGAGGATCATCGCCGTAGCAGCCGAAGTCGTAAGCACATACAGTACATTTGCTCCATGATTGTCTCGGCGGTACCATCACGGGCCTGCGGAGTCTCGTTGAAACAGTATTATGTTAAAATAGTGTATCCTGTCGGTGGCAACGATAGCAAAGAACGACAAGGAAACTACCACCAGCATATTCTGCAAGAGACTTGCACGTCTCATATGGCGCGTCGGAGACACGAGGAGCGGCAGCGGCATCAGCCGCAGAGGCTGTGGCAGGAGCAAGGGCTGGGCCCGCAAGCACTAGTGCCGGCGGTGTGAGCACAGCCAATAGCAGCGTCAACAGACAACAGCAAGGGCATGAGCATGGGTCTTGAGGTGGACACTGGCACCAGCACAGTATTTCGTAACAAAATCAACTAGGTAGGAGCAGCAGCCACAGTGACCCCGGGAGGGACACAGCTATGCTATTGCGCAGCTTTAACGGGATAAACTTGGGCACCCTCATGGCCATAAGCATAGGTAACTGCATTGACATGGACACTGGCATCTGCACAATCACAGGACTGAGTATCAGGAATCAGGTAGTGGCATTGGCCGTATCACCGGTGGGGTACGGGCAACGGCAAATACATAGACACCCACATTGAGATGGGCTTGGACGCGGCCATAAGCATGGGCACATGCATGTGCAGCCAGCATAATAGCTTAAGGCAGTGACGCAGGCATGGGCCTATGTTTGGGTACTGACATTGACATCGACATGTGTATGGATGTGCTGTATGGGCATTGGAATATGCATGAGCATGGGCAGTAGCAGCGGTTGCATGAACACGAGCCTACTACATAACTTATTTCTTATGTGCCTGGCGGACATGATGGTGTAAGAATGTGTGTGTGGGTGGGGGTGGGTGTGTCTGGTGGTGGGTGGGGGGGGGGGGGGGGGGGGGGGGTTCCTGATCCGCTGGGGACACACCAGGCGGAGCGGCGGGGCAATAGTGCTAGTTCCCGGCTTCTTTAAGCCAGCAGAGGCAACATACTATGCGACTCTCTTCAACTCAACATACAGACGGCGGGACGGCCGCCAACGTGTAAAGCCCCTGCGACCCATCCATCATACTGCTGATGTGGTGTCGCTGATGCTGTTGTAGCGGTAACACGTGTGATCGAGGGTTGTGTAGTGGAGGGGGGAGGATGCTTGACAAACTTGTGGTTCGTTGGCCGCATTCACTGCTTCCGTACCGCGCCAGAATGGGAAACCTGTCCACATTGTCCAGGCAACCTGTCTACACGCTCTCACATTTGCAGACTCTTCCATTGTATCCTCGGGTACCTGTTGCCTGCAGACTCTCATAGGCACGGTGCATTATTCCTTTGGCTCCATCAATTACACGGCTGAGCAGTGAGAACCGTAACTGTCTGAGCACGGTGAGGCACCTTTTGGGCTACAAATGTAAAAATGGGTCAAAACGTTCATTGCAACATGTGGCCACACAAAGGGTGTGAACCTTTGCGGCACGTGCGTCTCACCGGTGGCGTGACAATGTGCCGGGTGTACTCGCACACGTGCCACTACTCATACTTGTAACATGCCCCCAGTGAGCGATGCGCACGGCCACGATGCCGCCCCCCCCCCCCCCCCTGTTCACGGCACATTTCCACCATTCTCGATGCATCAAACACATTGAAGGTGCACGCCATTCCAGTGCCATTCAGCTCGCGGCGACGTGCGATGGGCATGTAGCCACGCACTGCTATAACAGGAAATAAGCTACCATACAGTAAATAATGTTCGCTGCGCCCGAGTAAAAACAAGTAGTGCCATTCTGACGGGTTTGGCGACGGAGCACGTGCTTACATTAATGTGCATTCAGTGCCTCATTACATTCCTATTTCATGAAATTGGGCAGCAAGCCTTCACTCCTTTGCAGGAGGATGCGTTGCTTCTAGCCGGGTCCAGTCGCCTTGGGCAATTTGTGGGAATTCACCATGCTGCTTGTCCGCATGACATAAGGCCGGCGTGTTAGATTGGTTAGATGAATGTTATTCTGGCACGTTCTTCAAAAATGCGGGGAGTATCTCTTGGCGGGCAGGGGCACCAGGCCGAATCTCCGGAGCGGTGTATGGTTCTGCCAGCATTTGGGAGATGGCCCTTCCAACCTTCCCGCCGCGCAACTAATTGTGAACGCAGATTCGCTGCTCCACATTCAGCGCGTCGACTGCTTGGAAGACCTGGTCAGGCTTCATGCGCCCCTCCCGTGCGAGTTCCTCGATGGCGCAGACGAATTCAGGGAAGGACATGTCTTGAGACATGGACGCCTGTGGGCGCAGCACCTCCACGGATCAGCCCCAGGCCAATGTTAGGCATCAGGCTGTATAGCATTAGCACCACTGCGCCAGGCTGGCCAGCCACACCTTGTCCATGTGCATGGCAAAGATGTTCCTGGCTGTCCGGTCACTGATCTTCCCCTTCTCCATGATCCCAGCATCACGGCAAAGCAGCAGAAAGCGGCGCCCTGACAATCCGTGGCACTTGTGGCTCACCACCATCGCCTCCCCGTCCCACTTGCTGAAAAGAGCATACGACACGAAGACCGCCTCCAGGCGCCGCTCGATCAGCGCTGCGAGCAGAGCAAACCGCGGTGCTGAGCGCCAATTACATTCAGAGATTATAAATGGGAGTCAAAAAGCAGGCAGTGGCTGGCGGTGGGCAACCAACGCTGGGGGCGGGAAGGCACCATCATTATGGGTAGCCCTCATGGCTGGCTTGCCCGCAGATGAAGACGAAATCCTGGACAGCATGCCTGGGTTGTCCGACGCTGAGCTCCCGCCTCCTTTGCGCTTGATGAGCCCTGACGCCTTCTGCAAGATGCGGGAGAAGCCAGAGACTGCCGGTGGCTGTTGACAAGGCGCACCAGTCTCATCAGATACGGGCCCACACGCTGTGCTGATCAACTAGGGGAGCCTCATGTACACAGAAAATTTCCGGAGCATGGATAGTTGCCGGCGCGCCCCACCTTGACCTTGTGCTGTTGAGCCTCCTGAGCCAGCCGTGCTTCTTCTCTCTGCTTGAGAGCAATCTCCATTTCTGACGTAATCCTTGCTTGCATCTGCAGCTCCTCAGCATGGTGTCTGTAGAGGCAAAACACGACAGTGTCAATGGCTGTGAGCACTGCCTAGGAAGAACCCCAGCCTGCTCTATTTGTATCGTTTTGTGCACAGCAGAGCATGGGCAACGCTGCAACAGCGGGCCTCGCCTGTTCTCATCCAGCTTTTCGATGGCTCTCTCAAACTTATCCTTTCCCTGTGGGTCACCGCAGACCAGTCAGGCGCCCCGCGGAAGGAGCAGTGCTGCAGCTCTCCGCAAGAACAATGTCGCTCAATGGAGTGTATGGAATGAGAGGTACCAAATAGTTGAGAAACAATTGGGAGGGGACTTACGTTGCGAGGTGATAGATCAAACACAGCAGCAATGCTTTGTTCAAACTGTAGCGCTTTCTGAGGAAACAAATAGGGTGATATGGTGAGCCCCTCTCTCAGTCTATTAGAGGTAATGCGCTGCAACGATTGTGGATGTTGGGGCTTACGAATCGGGGATCCTCCTGCCCCTCCAGCTTCAGGTGCATGTCTCCAGTGCTGCGTGTCTTGGCGGACGCTTTGGCAGTTTCCGAGTCCTGCTTCATCGCAGACTTGACCCCTGTGGAGCTTGTCATGAGTGCAGACCTGTGCCCGGTCTCGTCTGAAGCAATCCTCATTGCCCGTAGGACTCCCCTGGAGCTGGTTGTGTCCATGCCTTGGCTGCTCAAATCAACGGAACGCCTGGCACCACGGCTGCTGCGCTCCTTGGCGGCGCCCATGTTGGAATGCATGGCATTCGCTTGACTGGCGTGCAGCGGGTTAGCGGGAGTAGTAGTTTGGAGCGAGTCGCCAGTGAAGTTATTGCGGACCGACGCGCTTCTGCGGGGGCCGTGGTCCAGGGAGCGCCGGTCGTGGGACACGTCCATGGAGCGGCGGCTGTTCCGGGTTCCTAACTGGCTCAAGTTTCGGTAGCTGGTGCCGCGCTCTGCGTGAGTCGCGCGGCTGTCGAGAGACTTCCTGGACTGTCGAGCGGCGTTCATCTGCGGTCGCTCATCATTATCCATGGACTGGGACTTTCGGCTCGGCGCCCTCGCCGCATCACTGGACTTCCGAGCGGCCATAGCGTGTGGTCGCTCACCTGCATCCAAGGACGTTCGCGATGAGTTGCGGTTCGGAGCAGCGTGCAACCGATCCTGTGCCTGGATTGCGCGCAGCTTGGCCCAGCCTCCGGCGTGCCCGTTATGCCCGGGAGTGGTGCCGCCAAGTGCGTCCGTTTGCTGGTCCCACGGCATCGAGCTCTTCTTCCCCACTGGATTTTCGATGGGTGGAAGGCTGCCGTTCGCGGGCCCCTGCGGCGGAGAGTCCCGGGACAGGAGCGGCCGCTGCAACGTCAGCGTGGGGTGTTGGCTCAACATATCAGATACGCCAAGTATCAGGATATTGGTACTAATGCATGAATGCAACGCCACCGTCGACCGCCCCCCTTCCCCGCCCTATCCACCCCGTGTCATCTCGCGTTACGCGTTGCGAATTCGGAAGCATGAGGGCTGACGCCGCAGCAGCTCCGGGATTGGGGCGGAGCGGGTGCGATGGGACCCATTCCACCTGCGATAGCACGCGGTCGTCACCAGGGTGTTCGCCGAGCATACTGAACGCCAGTAAGGCAGAGCCCCCGAGTCGAATATAGTGGGCGCGCATTCGACTCGACTGCCGGCGATGCGACACCGAGCGTGTGTTTGCGTCGGCAACTGGCCGCTTCTAATATGGTCTCGATGGACAACGAGGTCATGAAGGGTGCGCGTGCTAGCGTGTGTGGATGTTTGGGATCGCAGGCGGCGGGGCGGTGCGCGGGTCAACAGTGTGTGTGTGGGGGGGGGGGGGGGGGGGGGGGGGGGGGGGTCGATAGTTGCTACTCGCATACGAGTATGAGTGCCATGTGGCCTACTGCTCACCGTTCCAGGCCCTGCATGTGCCAAGATGTCGTCAAAGGACATCAGCCCCCTGAACCCAAGCGTCGGCGCGTCGGCAAATTCCCCCATTGTGCTATGGCTCCGTGTCAAGCGTAGACGCCGGGCGTTGAGCCGTGCGCAGCTGGTCGGTGTGGTAGCCAGAGGTGAAAGCGGCCACGCAGTCTCCCGTGAGCACGACGGAACCAGGGCAGGTGTGATCTCTTATCTCGGACAGGAAAGATGTGTTCGTAGCGACTATGTCCGACCTCCGCGCCGCCCGCCACTGAAACAGATCCTTTACTACGAGTTTTATACGGTAAGGATTCTGCCCGTACATAAGGATTAGTAATGCATTCGGCAGTATATTACTAGTTAACTTGCATGCGGTACCAGGAGTACCGGTAGTAGATATGCTGCTTGTACTGCTGCGAATGTCTACCAGCAGTCGTAGGGGAGTAGTACCACCAGGCTTGTCAGTACTGCTGCTGGTCGCTACATCTCAAGCGCGGGTATCACCCGATCTCGTCCCCGCCGCGCATCCTCCGTAGATACTCGTACCGGCCTAGAGCCCCCGCGCTCGGCGCCGATAACGCGTTAATACAGCAGTACCGGTAGTATTAGCAACTACACGTATCACAGTACCAGTTTATGCGCGGCAAGGCGGAGGAGCTACGAGAGGAGGTGGACGCTAGCCTGAGCAAGCTTCTGTCTGCCAAGCCCAGCCGTCGGTACACCCACGCCTTGCATCACCACGCATGGGCCCTGCTCAAGCATTGCATGCAACACAAGGCGGGGTATTGGCTCCGCAATTGTCTTCCGTCCGAGGTGGAGGCCTTTGCGGAGGCGGTGGATGCCACCATCCTCGCGGCGGTCGAACGGGTGCTAGGGGTCTCTTTTGATCCCTCCACGTACGGCACCGACACCAATCCGGTGGTCACCGATTTCTTGGCGGAGCTTTTGCACGACCCCGACCCCATGGCAGCGGAGGTGGCTACCTTGAGCGAGGATGCAGTGGCCAGGGCGCGCAGCAGGCTTCACCTCCCCACTCGATTGAAGGGAGCTGGCATCCGCCGCATGGCTACCGTTCGTGATGCCGCCTTCATCGGCTGCATGAACGCCATCCTCCCAAGGTTCCTGACTAAGAACTCCGGCACCAACACCCCCACCCCTGGTTTCTTCGACCCACAGCTCGGGTCCGTACTTGGCCGAGGCAGCTTCAACGCAAATTCTTCCGCCCGCCAGTATGACCACTTCCTCAACGATGCTCATGGGTCGGACAGCTACGCCGCGGAGATGCGCGAGGCGTGGGGCCGCCTCCAAACGGCTACTGCTGGCCATCTCGGCGACGCAGATGCACGCCAGATGGAGCGGGAAGTGGAGGCTGCGTCGGGCTCGCAAAAGGAGCTGACGGCATTTCTAGACCAGGCCAACAACTCTCGGCTTCGAAATGAGGTGTGCGCTCTCCCTGCCACATGTAGGGAACGGATCTTGTTCAACCAGCTCGACGCGGCGTCAGGCATGTGGACAGTGGCCATCCCCACCGCACGGACAGCCATGACTCCGCATGAGCTGCGGGAGGTCGCTGCCGGGTACTTCTTTCTGCCTAGCCCGTGCTTGGCCCCGGTGGTTGGGTGCCAGATTATTCTGCCCTCGACGGAGCACAACCCCGTCATTGTTGATCTATACGGCGACGCGCTCATGAACCTCCCGGCGCCTGGAGACGCTCACTGGCGTGTACAGCACGACGCTATCGCAGATGCCTTCCGCGATCACTGTGTTCACGACCTAGGTATCGCGGTACGGCGGGAGGTGGATGACTTGTTCCAGCAGGCAGTGCCTCTCGGCAACACCGTACCCCGGGATGAACTCAAGGACCTAGTGCCGGACGCAGAGCTCTCCCTTCCGGCGTTCAACGTCGTGACCGGGAGCTATGATCCCCGGAGCTTGAAGTCCACGCTGCTAGAGTTCAAGACTATGCGGTACGGGGTCAAGTACACTTCAGTGCCCCGGGCCACAGCTGTGGATCGGTTTGAGCGCTCCCTGTTGGGCGACATACAACGGGGGTTGGCTGCGCGGGACGCGGCGTGGCACAACACAGAGCCCGGACACAAGGGTCCTCTTCGAGACATCCTGGATATGTCGGAGTACACGGGCATGGTCTTCGGCACAGTGGGTGAGGTGAGCAAGGGGGTGCACCGCACAGTGCGTGGTATCGCATGCTTGGCTGCGGACCGGGGTGCCCTCTCATCGCGGGGCACTCGGTGCATCACCCGGGCTCACCAGGAGGCCTTGCTCGCAAGAGATTTCCTCGGGGTCCTGAGCTTGGTGGCCGCTCGAGAGCGTGCTCGCTGCCTCATCAGACGGCGCAGATTCGTCTCCCATCCCGTTGCTGAAGCTGCACAGCACGTCCGAGGATCACCCACACACACACGTGCTCGCGTGGCCCGGACTCTGAACCGTGTGCGCATCACTCATCCATCCCGCCTTATGCGGGATGCGGGCCGCTTTTAGGCGGCTTGCTGTGTTGATTTTCTAATTCTGGGGAACTGCCCTTTTTGTAATTCACACCAGTACTGTACATGTCCTGAACGTGCCGCTCGGATCGCCAGAGTATGTGCAGGCGTACATGCGCGGCAAGGCGGGGGAGCTACGAGAGGAAGTGGAAGCTAGCCTGAGCAAGCTTCTGTCTGCCAAGCCCAGCCGTCGGTACACCCACGCCTTGCATCACCACGCATGGGCCCTGCTCAAGCATTGCATGCAACACAAGGCGGGGTATTGGCTCCGCAATTGTCTTCCGTCCGAGGTGGAGGCCTTCGCGGAGGCGGTGGATGCCACCGTCCTCGCGGCGGTCGAACGGGTGCTAGGGGTCTCTTTTGATCCCTCCACGTACGGCACCGACACCAATCCGGTGGTCGCCGATTTCTTGGCGGAGCTTTTGCACGACCCCGACCCCATGGCAGCGGAGGTGGCTACCTTGAGCGAGGATGCAGTGGCCAGGGCGCGCAGCAGGCTTCACCTCCCCACTCGATTGAAGGGAGCTGGCATCCGCCGCATGGCTACCGTTCGTGATGCCGCCTTCATCGGCTGCATGAATGCCATCCTCCCAAGGTTCCTGACTAGGAACTCCGGCACCAACACCCCCACCCCTGGTTTCTTCGACCCACAGCTCGGGTCCGTACTTGGCCGAGGCAGCTTCAACGCAAATTCTTCCGCCCGCCAGTATGACCACTTCCTCAACGATGCTCATGGGTCGGACAGCTACGCCGCGGAGATGCGGGAGGCGTGGGGCCGCCTCCAAGCGGCTACTGCTGGCCATCTCGGCGACGCAGATGCACGCCAGATGGGGCGGGAAGTGGAGGCTGCGTCGGGCTCGCAAAAGGAGCTGACGGCATTTATAGACCAGGCCAACAACTCTCGGCTTCGAAATGAGGTGTGCGCTCTCCCTGCCACAAGTAGGGAACGGATCTTGTTCAACCAGCTCGACGCGGCGTCAGGCATGTGGACAGTGGCCATCCCCACCGCGCGGACAGCCATGACTCCGCATGAGCTGCGGGAGGTCGCTGCCGGGTACTTCTTTCTGCCTAGCCCGTGCTTGGCCCCGGTGGTTGGGAGCCAGATCATTCTGCCCTCGACGGAGCACAACCCCGTCACTGTTGACCTATACGGCGACGCGCTCATGAACCTCCCGGCGCCTGGAGACGCTCACTGGCGTGTACAGCACGACGCTATCGCAGATGCCTTCCGCGATCACTGTGTTCACGACCTAGGTATCGCGGTACGGCGGGAGGTGGATGACTTGTTCCAGCAGGCAGTGCCTCTCGGCAACACCGTACCCAGGGATGAACTCAAGGACCTAGTGCCGGACGCAGAGCTCTCCCTTCCGGCGTTCAACGTCGTGACCGGGAGCTATGATCCCCGGAGCTTGAAGTCCACGCTGCTGGAGTTCAAGACTATGCGGTACGGGGTCAAGTACACTTCAGTGCCCCGGGGCACGGCTGTGGATCGGTTTGAGCGCTCCCTGTTGGGCGACATACAACGGGGGTTGGCTGCGCGGGATGCGGCGTGGCACAGCATAGAGCCCGGACAGAAGGGTCCTCTTCGAGACATCCTGCTGGATATGTCGAAGTACACGGGCATGGTCTTCGGCACAGTGGGTGAGGTGAGCAAGGGGGTGCACCGCACAGTGCGTGGTATCGCATGCTTGGCTGCGGATCGGGGTGCCCTCTCATCGCGGGGCACTCGGTGCATCACCCGGGCTCACCAGGAGGCCTTGCTCGCAAGAGATTTCCTCGGGATCCTGAGCTTGGTGGCCGCTCGAGAGCGCGCTCGCTGCCTCATCAGACGGCGCAGATTCGTCTGCCATCCCGTTGCTGAAGCTGCACAGCACGTCCGAGGATCACCCACACACACACGTGCTCGCGTGGCCCGGACTCTGAACCGTGTGCGCATCACTCATCCATCCCGGCTTATGCGGGATGCGGGCCGCTTTTAGGCGGCTTGCTGTGTTGATTTTCTAATTCTGGGGAACTGCCTTTTTTGTAATTCACACCAGTACTGTACAGGTACCTGTACGAGGCTGTACTGCGCGGTATTTACCGGACACCTGTAGGGGCGTAGGGCTACCCTCACCTGTACTACCAGCAGTGATGATCGGCTTGTGGTAATCTTTCAGTACTGTTTTTAACTAGCGGGGGATTTGTTACCGGCTTTTTTAATGGCCTTTATGTAAATTCACACCAGTAACGACGACTCACACAATACAGCGACGACTAGAGCCCTAACTATATGTAGTTACATGAGCTAGCTGCAAAAGGCGATCAGGAAACCACCGCGAAAATAGGCAATAGGAAACATCCACTACAGCAGTTGCGAGGTGGAAGCAGCACCAGAAGAGGGTGCGGAATGAGCACAGGCAAACGCATCAGACTTGGCCGTCTACACTCCGGCAGAGAGAATGCCGCCCAAGGCACCATGCACGCAAGCAGAGACTCGCTGCAACAACCCCGCCCGTCGCGTGCGCGACAGGTGATGGCGGAACTCAGCGGGCTGGCTGGCAACAAAGTTTCGAAGAGCCTGGACGGACTGACCACGAAGGAAGCATGAAGTCGAGGCGGAAGGACCGCCAGGGAAGTTGCGCACAGCAAGTAATACCGCGAAGATGTAGACCACCGTTAAAGCGGATTTTCCGAGGCGGCCGCGTTCCTGAACCACAAAAGGGTAGCACTGGTGACCACCCAGCACGGGGGCGGAAGACGCCCGGTCGCCGCTAGCTTGTTGCGCTCCGCCTCGGTCGCCGCGATCCCCGGGGTGCACCAGCGGGGGTCGTTGCCCCAAGTGGGGGTCGTGGAGGACACGCACGCGAAATCGATCATGTAATCGCACGCCGGTCCCCCCCCACCCCGCCAGAGTCAAATCTTACGGCCGCGAGCGGTCCGCTGGGCGCAGCCCACTCGTCTCAAGGGTCAAGTTGCCGACTCCCGAGCGGTCTCGGTCGAGCACCGCCTCCGCTTCGATCGCCACGGAAGCCCACAGATTTTTCAAAGCGGTAGGTATGCATGCGGTGCTTGTAGTTCGCAACGGGGCACATGGGCAGATGATCCACGACGAAATCCGTGGCATTCAGGTTCGAGCCATCCGTAGAGCGAAGCCATAAGGGGTCAAACCCACACGTGGGGCCATGACATGTGACGAGCGTGGAACCCCTGCGCGGGCAAAGGCCCAGCACCCGCGCAGCGGCGGCCGAATAAGCAGCATGGGGAATCTTGCGGGCGGACTCGTGATCTGACTGGAAAAGCGATAGGGAGCCCGGCCCGCATGCGCTGTACAAGCGGAGGTTATCAAGGCGCGAGGCCGCGGCACCCATACGCTGGAAGCCAAGAGCGAGGGCCACGAAGTCACGCAAGCGAATCGCACCTCGAGATCATATATTTACAAACATGGGCAGTCACGAAGGCGGCATGCCGTTCCACCAACCCCCGAGCCGCGGAGCTCACTCCCATACTAGCTCCATATTATCCATATTATCCAGCCCTAACTCGCCCGTCCGATCAGAATCGCCATCCGATAATATATTATCCCATCCACTAATAAATCCTTACAGGAAATAAGTTATCATTCGCCAATGAAACGCCTACCATGTAGAAATTGCACGGATTCTTCCGGACTACCCGACTATCGGAAAACGGTCGCAGCGCCCCCTAAGTTATCATTCGATAGTTGGTGATGTCACCCCCCCCCCCCCTTCTATGAATGGTCGGAGAAACGTTGTAGGTGCTCGTGCCTACGACCGAACCGTAGGAGCGTATTTCCTCTTATATACGCCTACATGGTGGCCTCTATATAGAAGCCACCATGTAACGAACGCCATGGCGGGCGATCGCCCCGACGAGCATGCCCCGACCATGCATACCCCCCCCCCCCCCCCAACCACCCTCATGCGCCCATCTTGATTCCCCGGCGCACATCTCATGCGCGTCGCTGCCGGGGACCTTGAGGGGCGTGGGGCGCGGCGGCCTCTTGCCAGGCACACCCCGCACGGTCGCGAAGGTGGGCTGGGCTCGTCGCGCTTGCGGCCCTGCGGGCTGCCCTCGCCGAGGGGGGAGGCCGGTTGGGCTCGTGCGGCTTTGTTCGGCTCATAGGCGGCCACATGACCCCTGGGGCTGATAGCGCGGGGCTTCAGGCTGCGCCCCGACCTCGGCGGTCTGCTAATCGTGGGGGCTTCGGGCTTAGTTGCCGGCGGGCCGGCCATCCCTTAAAGCATGAGCAGTCGCTGCAGTTGCGTAGCGCTTTGGCCTTCCGGGCGGGCGGCCCGGCATGCACGTCCCCAGACGCGAGCTGTTGGGTACAGTTGTGACGAAGCGTGGCTACTGGAGGAGTAAGAGGCCGGAACGGACGTACTGCGCGTTGGAGCGCGTATTGCGCGTCCCTCGGTATCATAAGTTGGGGTCAGCTGCGGGTGTTGGATGACCGTCGGAGAAAAGCCCGGCTTTATCGGCGGGTGCCTCGGTTTCTATTGTGGGCGCATCCCGCGCGCGCGTTTCGTTGACGAATGATAACTTGTGCCTTAGGCCATACATGTCGTTTTAGCTGCCCCCCCCCCCCCCCCTAGGGTGGTAAACCGGATATCGGCAAAATTAAGATGCTAAATCCCACAATACTTAATACAATACTGGAGAAGCCGTAGTGACGTGCGTACGGCCGCGCGTGGCCCCACGATTGCGTGCGCGCTATCCCTGGCGGCACCACGTCGGTTTTAGAGGCTCCATTCGATACACCCGCCACATGCATGACCATGGCCGCAGGCCGCCATTGGGCATCACAACACGCCACTCTTACGGACGCCACCCCCACCATGACCTTGGTAGCATTCGAGTTTTCAAGGGTTTTTCTTTTCTTTTTTAGCATCTCTTTTTCTTTTAAAAACCCTACTAAAAATTGAGCGTTTTCTATTGCCGTGGATGTAGCTGTACGTAGCTTGCAAAGTACAGCTGGAGACCGGTATTTGAAAATGCCGGTTTTCCGTGCCGTAGCCGGCCGCCGCATTATATGCGGCGGTTGTTTGTATGATTGCTCATTCTCTCGTCGTGCTTTATATCGGCGCTCCGATTTCCTACCCGCCCTCCCTCTGGAAATCTCATTTATATTTTCCGTACTTGGGTACCTGCTTGCTTCTGTGATGTGTTTTGTGCACAGTGATGCGAGTAGTGTGGTACTATGGTTATGGGATTTGATGCGTTGCTCTGACCAACTCTGCTAAGTATTGTGCCTTTTGGTTGAAGTGACACTGCTGGACGACCGCTGGCCTGGAGATGAGATGTATGAGTGCATAGAGGCAGCGGTTACCCGGCTTTTTCATTTCATGTAACGAACACCCTTGTGCCCACCGACGTTCACCGGTTGCACACTGAGGCTACGTACTAGTGTTGTCTCAGTGCCTGCCGCTCAATTGCGAGCGGGCACGGCTCGGAAAACCCGCTGTATCTGTAGTACGTGTCTTATTTAGCGTATAGCGGTCTACGACCGCATGATGTTCATCTAGGAACACCGTGCCGTTGCGGGTATAATCACGAGTGATATCGTCTATTTATTTCATTAGGGCTTTCACAAATGCGCACTACAAACAGAACTAACAGCAACTATGAAAGGTTTGCCAGCAAAAGAGAGACCTAAGCCTGAAACCAAGGTCGAGCAGGAGGACAGGGAGCCAAGAACCAACAAGGAGCCAAGGGAACCACAAAGTCGCTTAGCTGCCAAGAACCAAAGGGACCCCCGTCCCGGGGTGGGCTATCAGCCGCGGCGAGGACGCTTGCAGCCAATGACCCGGGGCATAGCAACAGAGTGACCCGGGTGATATCGGGTCGATCATATAGCACTTCCTAAAACATGTTTTCGTTTATTCGAGATGCAATGACCGTAAAATTGCGTAGTCATGATAACGACTATTCGCGGCGCAAGTACGATTAATTTAGCACTGGTGGCAGATGATTATGAGTTTCAAGTTGAGTATGGGTTTGCCAAAAGTGCCTCGCGGGCTTGTTTACACAGGCAAGAGCCGAAATTGGCAGGAAGGTCTAGTGAAAGCGTGGAGGGGAAACGGAGTCATGGAAAACGCTGTGTGTAACACAGCGAAACTGGAAGATGGCAGGCTCAGCTATTACGGCTGCTTTTATGTCTAGTCGTGCTGCACACGAACGGGTGCAGCGGCGGGTGAGCTAGTATCCCGTGCCACATAGCAGCACAGCATGCATCCGGAAAAGCGGTTAGGAAAAGAGGAAAGCCATAAACTAGTTTAGATCATTTCAAGTTGATCTCGAGCCTCGTTTTATCAGTGGAGAGCTAACGAAGAGAGCGGCAGACTGACGAAGCAGGGGTAGCGCCATGTCAAGGGGGCACCGGGAGGGCCACTGCTGCGGAGTCTTGTTGAAACTTGGAAGTGGCGAAGGGGCGCGATATTGTGGCCAAATAATATAACCACGCGCCATGTGAAGGGAGGACGTTGGGGTTGATGTAGTCCAGAACGACGTCAAAGTTTGAGGCCCAGCCGCCTTAATGGCATATGTTGGACAGCGGGACTCCGATGGCATTAGCAGCAGAGGTTGCACCCATGCGAATGCTGTGAGAGGTCTATGAAGTCTCAGCGGGAGAGACAGCACCGACGAGACGGACGGCCGTAGAGAGTCAGTCCGACATTGTAGCGGCTTGCACTGGCTTGACTTGGACTGCTCGCTCGGGGTGACCGCCCGGAAGTTGGTCTCGGCCAAGGCAGCAAGGATTAGGGGAGCATGCTGGATGTTGTCGATGAAGTGGTATAGGAGTCGGGCGACACGGGGGTGTTCCGACACGGGAAGGAGTAGCACATGTAGGTCGTCTTGGGCCGCGCCGGCCAGCACGGCCCTTCTCACGGTACACTTGCATGGTGATGTTGTAGGAGTCGACATGCACGTCCCGTATTTGGCAAGACACACTACTAGTAAGTCCCATGGCAAAAAACATGAAGTTGACAACCGCGGCCATGAGGGCCGGGAAGTCGTACTGATACTCAAGCAGGGGGAGGAGCAGACACAATCAACTCGGCTCGCTCGACGAAAGAGTAAGCGACATCGGCAAGCAACGGGACCCGCAAAGTAACGGCCTCCATGCGGCGTTGCCTTAGTAGCAGGCCACGATGCGCGGCGGTGAGATACATGTTGTCCTTAGCGACGGGGATATTTCTCACTTTCCAGCCGGGCGGGGTATTGCGCATGTATTAAATCTTGGCGAGCCGGCACGCCTATTGGTAATGGTAGTGTGATCCTCCTGCGAAACGGTGGACCATCCGACGACCTGACGACCCACCACCATGCCAACTGCCGGCCAATGCCCACAATGGCGTGAAAAGCAGGCCCTCCATCGGGACACCACTAACAAAGGCAACATGGATACCGACAAATATGAGGAGCAACATGACGCCGGGGCCGGCACTTCTCTGGCCACGCTCCGGAGCGGCAGAGTACAAAAGCCAGCGATCCGCAAGGTCGCAACTGCAAAGAATTCTCGGGCACCCAACTCCCACCTGCAACCCGCCACATACGCTTACTGCAACGCCCATCCCACCTGCTCCTAACCGGCCTCCCCGCCGGCACGGACGATGCCGCCCAGCACGTGGCCCTACTGTTCGGCGACCTGGTGGCCCACCATCAAGCGATGGACGTAGAGTCGCGCGGCCGCACCGTGGCAAACATGATCCGCACCCTCAGCCCCAAAATCGGAGTGCAAATCCTACCATCAAACGTCCGGGTGGTGACTCGCCGCCCCGGCCCCCAAACCCGCAACTGCTGGCCCAACCGGATCGAGTGGCACCATGCTCCCCACTACCATTTGGCCCGTCATCATGCGATTGGTCCGCTAAGAAACAGCCGCTAGCGGCTGTTTCTCGGCGGACCCAATGGTTAGGAGGGCACATCGATCCTCGGCCGACAGGGCCGTCGTTGCTCCACCCGCGTGCTCGGAGCGCCGCACCTTGACGACATGTGGCAGCACATGGCGAAGGGCCTCCTCCTGGCGTACGACCAACCCCAACCCGGCGAAGCGGCGGTAGACCAACCGGCGGCAACGCGAGCAGACAACCTGCTGGCACGGGCCGGCGTGAGTGCATGGGCGGAGTAGTACAAGGCCGACCCAAACACATACGTCGTCGTTATCTACCCCACGACCCGCACCCTATCGGGCCTCGTGGAGGCCCGCGAGGTGTGGAATGCCCGCCGCTCGGCCGACGCGGTGCGATTTGAACTCCTTGATCCCGAAGCGGCGCGCCTACTACATGATGTGTGCTGAGAGCCGTACTGGCGCTGCCGTTCGGCGACCATACGCAGGGCCGAGCGGTGATCCAAGTCACCGTCGAACACAGTAAAGAACGGGAGGACCCGCCCCCCACCCCACACCAGGGAGTGCTACCCCTGACACTATCCAAGCAGTTCTTCCGATGCGTACTGACAGCCCGCCCGAGCGATTTGTAAGTACTCATGGCGGTACTTAATGATACATGGCTCTACTCGTAGTATTTTGGCGAATTGAGTTGGTTGTTGGATGTAATCTCTTACGATATGCCGGTGGCATTACATATCTATCATGTAGTAGCGGTCCGACTCGTCGGTACCGCGGATAGGCAGCTAGTAGATCCTGATGACTTAGGAGATGACAGCGTAGTACTGTATGTTACAAGGAATAGTACTGGCGTCTGGTTGTGGCTGTACCAGTACTGACACGCATGCTGAAATATCAGTACATCAGTATGATTACTTTGTCATAAAACGTCGCAGGTTGTGGTGGTATTAGGGTAGTCGCTAGGCGCATCCCTAACATTCCCACCCCTATGATAAATGACGAACTGGAAAGTGTCTGTTCGCGTCGCCGAAGGCCTGGCGCAGATGTCGGTTGGCAGTGGAAGCGTGATATAGCAACAACAACAGCAACAGTAGGTGTCAACGCTCCGGAATGAACTCTGGAAAACGCGACGGGTGGCGCGCTCGCAGGTTGGCGTATTCCTATGAGCGTAGCGTTTTGCAGATGTTGGCTCGCCCTCGCGAAGTCGTGTAGCGCCTCGACTCGTCGCAGCGCGCTGTATGGCTCCCAGCTGTCGTGACTTGAGTCGTAGTTCATCCAACGCACGAGAAAGACGAGGCAGATTTTTCGCTTGAACAAATCCTCGCGGCGCTCGATAGAGAAGTCGAGCACGCGTTCAACGACGAACTCGTCGACATGGGGCTCCACACTGGACGGAATTGTATCGGGCTGTGCGTCTGGGTTGACGCACTGGCGCAGTCGACTGATGTGAAACACATTGTGGCAGTCGAACGTTGGTGGCAGGCGCAGACGATACGCCTGGCTAGAGATCTTGGCCGTGACCGGGTAGGGGCCGATGTAGCGTTGTCGGAACTTGCGCGCCGGCTGGTTGAGTATAAGCAAGTGCTCCGTTGAGAGCTCGACTTTGTCTCCTTCTGCGAACTCAACAGGGCTGGTTTTGCGGTCGGCATAGACCTTTTGATATTCATCAGCAAGCTTCAGTTGCTCAGTAATCAACATGTGAATATCTTGAATATGTGCAACTGTGTTGCGTGCATCTTGGTTGGCAATAGCAATCATATCAGGTGGTGTCAGTGGCATCATGCCATAAATCGCCTCAAAAGGGGCACAATGTATTGCTGAATGGACTGAATTATTGTAAGAAAACTCAGCAAGAGCCAAATAACTTAACCAAGAGTCATGTTGCTTGTGAACAAATGCACGTATTATTTGTTCAATAGTTCTGTGGGTGCGTTCAGTTTGACCGTCAGTCTGCGGGTGGTAAGCGCTGGAAATATCTAGCTTAGTTTGCATAGCTGTAAACAATGATTTCCAGAACACTAAAGTAAACCTTGGATCTCTGTCAGAGATGATACATCTGCTGAGACCATGGTGTCTGTAAATATTGTCCAAATATAGTCTGGCCAACTGTGTCGCATCATTCTTGATATTGCATGGCACAAAATGTGACTGTTTGGTGAATGTATCAACAAACGTAGCAATAGCATCATAGCCATCCACCTCAGGTAAGTTGGTTATAAAATCCATTGAGATTATCTCCCAAGGCTTGGTTGCCTTTGGCAAGGGAAATAAAGAACCATGAGGCTTGGTGGTAGCTGCTTTGATTCTAACGCAAGTATCACAGTGTTTGCAGTAATGCTTGACTGTGGTATTCATGCGTGGCCACCAAAACATACGCAGTATGTTGGCAAGAGTGCGGGTATGGTTGGGGTGTCCATTACCAACATGATACTCCTCAATGATGAGTTTATTTCTCACTTCAGAATCATTGGGTATACAGACCTTATCTGCCATGTAGTAGAGACCATCAGACTCATCCTGTCGCCACCGTTGGGGGTGCGTCCATGACTGTAGGCAACATCAGTGATGTAGGCAGCTTTGATCTTGTTTATTAGCTTGCTGTCAATCTGCAAGGCGGACATTGCTGACAAATAGTCCTGCATTTGTTCGAGGCCAGCTTCGACCAACTGCTTTTCATATTCAGTCAATGCATAATGCAAGTCAGGGCAGCAAGAGAGAGCATCAGCCTCATTGTCAGCGCCTTTGCGATATAATATCTGCAACACAGGTTCATTAGTCTGTGGGTTGACTGCTATGTTGCCTTTGCGATATAATATCTGCAACACAGGTTCATTAGTATGTGGGTTGACTGCTATGTATGGTGAAATTTCATGTAACCATAGTGCATGGCGTCTGCCTAGTCCTTCCTGTGTAGGCAACTGCCTCTATGCGGCATGGTCAGTTATAACTGTAATACGGCGACTGCCTTCCAAGTAGCAACGCCATTCTTTCAGAGCACATACCACACCCAAGAGCTTTTGTC